>CATIWR010098604.1:0-14676 GCA_949677035.1 Omphalea diandra | reverse complement strand
ATATATATATATATATATATATATATATATATATATATATATATATATATATATATATATATATATATATAATGACTCTATAATATTGAAATTTTAATTTCATAAATCAATCTTTTATTGATTTGTCACAAATGGTATATATAATTAATACAATTATAATTTAAATTATAAAAAAATTATGTGTATTTCTACATCCATTTTTTACATGAGGTTATTTATAATTATTATAATTATTGTATTTATGGTATATAAAATTCTCTCATATATGTATAATTTTTTATTTAGTTACACATGAATATAAATTATGGCATGTTTAAGATGATCATTTCATTATATTTGATATAAATTTCATCCATTTATTCTGAGTTTATTAATTTTAAAATTACAATGAATTAATATGATAGTTTAATTTATCTTATATGAATTGCAATGATTTATTTTAATTTTTTGTATTACAATAAATTATAATTTGACTGTGTTTTATATAAATTATATTGATTCATTTTTAATATCAATCACTAAAATTATAATAGATTAATATGATTCCACTTTTAAATAAAATATATCAATTTATCACTAATTTGTTTATTAGAATAAATTATAATATGTTAAAATGAAAATTTTACCTTTAGAGTATTGATATAATTTTATTTTTAGATTTTTATATTCAATATATTTAAATTCAAATAATTGGATTTTATACTTGAAGAGAAGAGTATAAATTTTATTTTTCAAGATTGTAGAGTTTAGATTTTAAAATTTTTCTCTATTTAATTTCTTTTTTGTTAAAGTTATTGTTATAATTAAAATGGTTGTAGCCACAGTTTAAATAATATTATAATTTATATTTGTCCAAAATATGCTCATTATATTTTATTTATTGTTAATAAAGTCTCCAATTATTCTAACTTGAAATGGATTTATGAATAATAATATCTATATTCTCTTAAATTCAATCCAATATTGATATAAAATTAAAAATGATTTTAAATGATAAAATCTTTTATATTTGAAACTTTACACAATTGAAAAATAATTTAATTATTAATACAATTTGTATCAATTTTATTGTTTAATTAAAATTAGATTCAAATGAGCAGAAATCGAAATTGCAAGTTTTCAATTAAAACGGAAAAATTGATGATTTTTACAATTAAGTTGAAAATTTTTAAATTTCTGTCAATGCATTATATAATATATACAGAGTGATGCACCTAAGTAACAATGGCTATACGCATATTATACTCAATAAAATAAAATCATTATCCTAAATATAAATAACTAGATTAATATATAGTTCAAAAAAAATTAACATTTTGATACAAAATAAAAGATGAAATATTTTATTTAGAATGAGATTAATTTTAAATAATTTTGAATTAAATTAGCATTTAAATATTGATGTAACTTATTTGAGTTACTTTTTTTTTTTTGGTGATTCAATGTGTGTAGGGTCTTTATATATATATATATACACACACACACAATTACATTTAATAAGAAGAAACACATTTTTGAGGATAAGAAAATTCGCCCATTGTATTGATATTTGTTTCTGCACTCATGAAACTATTGAACAATTAGTCTAATATCCATATCGTGTTGATATAGAATATTTGAGGATGGCACTTGTGATTAATAGAAACAAAAATCCGTGATAGGAGTTTAATAAAAAATTTTATGCAGTACAATTTATTATAGTGATCAATCTAATACAAAATATAAATATTATTCAACAAACTAAATAATTATAAATTTATCATGATCAATGTAAATAGTGTTTAAATTTTTATTATATAATTTTTATCAAATATGTTTGTTAGTCAAAATAAACATTAAATATGAAGTTCTATTATAATAAAAAAATTAAAAATTATTTAATTACTTAATAAATGATAAAAGACTATAACTTTTTGTATTTTAGTAATCATTTTATCTAAAATTAAATGATAGTTGATATCCTTGAATTTCGCTGATTTGCTTAAGGACATATGTAGTTTAGTAAATTAATTTTAATTTGCTTTGTTTACCGTGTAATTTAGTTTTAATTGAGATTGTGTTAAAGTAAATATATAAGTTTTAGTTTAGTAAATCAAATCATACATAAAGTTATATATGTCTATTTATTATATTAATTAAGGATATCTTTGTCGATGTATATATTTAAATAATTTATAATAAATATGAAAAAGTAACTTCTACACCCTTTAAGGAGAGAAAGTATTTCACTTTCCTATATAGATAAAAAAAAGTTAGAAATATGACTCACATGTTTAAAATTTAATATTCCTGAAAATATAATATTCATGTGCAAATCAATTATTGGAATTTAACATTTTTAAACTACTTTTCCTTGACAATTCGACGACCAAACACACCGAAAATGAATTCTTATTTTTCAAACACAAAATATAAATTTACAAATGAATTACACAAAACTTATAAAATTCATTTATAGAAAACAAGTATTAATATAATTTAGTGAAAGTCAAAATAATGATCTTGGAGTCCCAAATTATATTTAAACCGAATTGAATGAAGCAAAATAGTTCAATTCGGTCGATGTTTATGATTTTCACCGAAAATGTGCCCAGCCTGATTGGTATCAGATACATGTGCAGTTGGAGGCATTGCCGATGATAGTTTTCTTTAGGGTATTGCCATTGCCAGTGAGAGTTAAAGCTTGTAGTTTGTTGATGATAATATGTGTTATTAAATTTGTCAATTATTTTACTTGCCAACAAGACTACACATTGCTTTGTCGTGTAAGCTAAAACCGTAGGTTATTGGTAACAAGGACATAAATCCGACCGTAAAAAAATAAAAATACAATAATTTGCTTCATCAGTACATGTGTCTTTCAATAAATTGAAATTTACAGGGTTTGATTAGGTGAATTTAATGTCATTAATTAAATTAATAAATAATAAACCTATTATATAATTATGATATATAACCAAAATTCACAAATATATATTGTGAGATGTCAATTTCTTAAAACTTTGGCAACCACTATTTCTTCTTGCAGAGTATTTAAAATTGGAAAAAAGATATATAGCGTGACTAGCAACATTTATAGTGATGTCAATGTCTTACATTTGTTTGACTTTTTTTTTTTTAAAAAAAATATATAAAAATTTTGATCAATATTTATCATTTCATGTAGGGTTAACTATAAATCTCATAATACTTATCATATTTAACTAAATCATTTCTCATTTTTTTAATATTATATTAAATCATTCATTACGAATCTTCCGTTGAATTCAAGTAAATGTCAGAAGGATTTTTGTCAAAATGATTTTTTAGTATAAAAGGACAAACGTGAGAGAATATTTAGTATAATATTTTAAAAAATAAGAGATAATTTAATTAAATATGGTAAACATCAAAGAGTTTAGAGTAATTAATCTAATAAAACATAAAGAGTTTAGAGTAATTAATCTAATTAAATTTATAAAGAGTTTAGAGTAATTAATCTAATAAAATTTACTTTTAATAAGATTTTCTTTGACTAATAAAAACATAACATTTTTAACCTTGGAATAACTTTTAGGGTAATGAAGCAAATGTGAGAGATAACTTAATATAATATTAAAAAGTAAAGATGACTTAGTTAAATATGACAAAAACTCAGGGGTTTAGAGTATTAACCCTTTTATGTGTTTGGCAATATCATATCTATATATATTTTTTGTTTTCTATAATTATATATTAAATTTAAAGCAAACAAACATGATCTTGATAGTAGTACTACCAAATTAGGTCATGTAGAAAAAAATTCTATTATATATATATATAAAATAAAAGTAAATTAGTAAAAACTAAAAATTATTTTTTATTCTCTTTGATAAAATTGAATTTTTTGGTGAAAATAAATTTAAAAATTCCAAACCTTTGGTTAGTCTCATAATTACCGTACACAAAGCCAACGACTTGACTATTTGAAATAACGTCTTGAAAACTTTCTGCATTTGCATACTGCTGACTTTGAAATGGCAACTTCATTGTTTAGGCCATTAATTACATCTTAGCTATGTTTGGTATGGAGTGAATGAAACTTGGGATGGAGTGAATGAAAGTTAACGCTCGAGGGTTAACTATTAATAACAGTATTATAAAATTTTATTAACATAGTAATTATCAGGGGTGAGCACAGTTTAGTTTAATTTGAAAATTTGAAAATCTTGATATTTCAAGATCTTAAAAATGAAGAACTAGTACCATCTCAAATTTTTTGTTTAATTTAGTTTGGTTCCTTATAAATTCGGAATGGTTCAGTTCGGTTCTTTCGGGATGGTTAGGTTCAATTCGAGATCAGTTCGAGTATTCAGTTATTTCAATTTGTTAAAAATAAAAATTTATATTTTTTATCTTTATGAACCAAAATAAAATAAATTTTATAGTTTTTACTTTTAATTATTCAAGAACTAAAATAAATAAGTGATAATTTAATAAATTATAACTAATAACTTACACAATAAATATTAAATTAAATTTTTTAATATTTATTACTAATTTATAATTAATAAATAGTCTAATTATTAATAATATGTACTAATTGAATGAGTTAACTATATATATATATATATATATATATATATATAAAACTACAATTCGGTTCAATTTTTTTGGCACGGGACAGTTAGAATATGATTCGGCTTAGTTCTTAGTTTGGGTAATATAAAATCTGTGATACCTTCCCATTTAAAAAAATCGGTATGATTCAGTTTATGTATTTTACTATTCATATTAGAGATTTTCAGTTTTGGTTCAGTCTAATTGGAGAATCTCAAAGTCTCATACAAGCCCATAGTAATTATTATTAATATATCAAAGTTATTAATGTAATAATATGATTACTATAAAGTTACATTAATATACTAATAAAAAATATTACTAGTATAGTAATTATTTATAATATATAAATATTATTATAATAATAGATATGTATTAATGGTATCAAATAATAGTATAAAATAATTATAATTATCAAATTATTACTAATATTATTAAATAATATCAACTAAATATAAATACAAATAATTATAGTATCAATCTTATATTTTTAATATAATATCAAACACAAAATATAATATCAAATACAATTAATTGTTACTTTTGTAATATTTTATTATTTTTCTTTACTTTCTTTAATTATTAAACTTTTATTATTACTCTGTGTGTTAATTCTCATTTCTTCAATCTCCTTCCAAACGTATGAGAGAAGTTTGAGTTTTTTTAGCAGTTTTATTGGGTTTGAATTCTGCTTACAACTGATTGGGATATGTCAATTTTTTCACACATTTTTTTATTATTTGATTGATTTTCAAAAAGATAATTTATAATTTATAGTTAATAATTTTTTAAAAAATTTTTGTTCAATTACTTTTGGTATGAATCAATGATAGAAAATACATCACTCTCAATTAGGCCTTTGATGGCTCAAACACAAAGCAAAGACGCGGTTAGACCATTAACGATATCAAATCATAGATATATTATTATCCATATAAATATTAAACAAGTGTTCATGGGACAACCATTCAAAGAAGCAAATGGGTTAGTGGAACCAATGTTTGAATTCGAAAGTATTGTCTCTTTATCACGTAGTATGAAAGCACGATGATGGAGTTGATATGCCCCTTTTATGGACCCAATAATTTGCTACTGAATCTTATATCCTCAATCCACATTCACACTTTTTTTTCTGGGGGGGGAGAGGGGGATCCCTATTCACAGTTTCATGATGTGTATCCCATAATCAGCATGAGCCAGAGCTAATAGCAATCAATAATGAATTCAGGAGCAAGAGCCAGTAGCAATCTGGGATGGATGCAGAATTGAAAATTTGGAGGATGAATATATATATATATTTAAAATAATGGATTTAAAATTTTATGGTAATTGAAATAACAAAAAACTTAAAATCTAATTCAATGTGTCATCCACGTTATAGAACAGTCATTCAATTTTGACTAAAATTACAAATTGAAATTGTCAAGAAGTTTGCAAATTTAACTAAATTTACCAAAATTTAAAAGATTGAATATATAGTCAAAACTTGCAAAATTTAGATTTTTTTGACCAACAAACTAAAAAGAAATAATTAGATATTATTACAAAACTTTTGTACATATATAGGGAGAGAGGTGACAGTTTTTAACTTGAACTTCCTCCGAAAAAAGAGATCTGAACCCGATCCTGACCTCAAGTAAACTTGAAATGACCCAAAAAATTTTGCCCCGGGTAAAGATCAGTCCAACAGGTTAGATCAAAACTAACTCAAATGGATCAACCTGTGACCCGACCCAATTTGATCCAATGACAATGTAAAAAAAGAAAATTTTTTTACTAAATATATAAAAGGTAAAATAATTAAAATAAAAACAAAGAAATTTATTTCAAAAAATATTTAGATTATTTAATTAAATTGAAATTAACTTGGATATTTTTATTTAAAATATAATGAAATTTTTATATTTTAATAAATTTATTAATTTTACTATGTTTTTTATGTGCCTAACTTACAATTTCTTTTTTATTATGATAACTTGTTTAGTAATAATAAAAATTATTTATTGTGATAAAATAATTTTATTATAATTTTTATATTATTTAATACAATGATGATATTATTATAACAATATTACTTTTCATTATATGTAATTTGGTAGGCATTATACAGTGACAAAATATTATGATGAAAGAGTATGACATAATTTATCTTATATGCTTATTTATTATGACAAAAATTTTAGAGTTAAAAATTTATGGGCTCAATGATTAAGAAAATTTAAACTTTTATCGAATTTTCAATTGTATCTAAAGTTTCTAGTTAAGTCAATTATAACCTAATTTGATGAATTTAATTCAATTATACCCCAAGTCAAAACCAATATTTAACAAAGTGTATATTTAAACTCAATGGACCCTTATATTTTTTTAATTAGCTCAATCGAATTCAAAATTAAGTTTAAATCTTTCTGAGATAATATTTTTATTTTTACTCAATTTGAATATTTTTCACAAAAAAATCAAAATTTTATTTTTAGTTTAGTTGATAAATAAATAATTTTATACTAATTTTGTGTTTTAAAATTATAAATTTTATTTTTATATATATAAATAATAAATTAATAAATCCTCAATTTTTATTTTAAGGATAAATTTTTTGAAAATGTTTAGATTTATATCATGTAATCTTAAATTATTATTTTAAATGGTTTAAATAATTTATTATTTAAATTATATAAAATTATTTTTTAAGGAGAGAATGAAAGAAAAATTTTTTAAATGAGAGATTGAGAAATTTATGAATTATAAATTTAAATTTCAAAATTTTTAGATTTTTAAATTTAAATACAAAATTATCAAATAAAAGTATATAATAAATTTAATTAATTAAAAATATCATCTTAATTAAGCTCATGTAATTGATTTTTTAAATATTTCTTAAGGTTTTTTAAAATGATTTAAATAATTTATTATTTGAAGTATAAAATTAAAATTTTAAGGAGAGATTGAGAAAAAAAATTTTTAAGTAGGATATTGAGAGATTTTATAATTATAAATTTAGAAAATCATTAATTTAAATATAAAATTTTAAATTTTCATATAAAAGTATATAATAAATTAATTTAAGTAAAAAAGGAATTAATTTAAATATAAAATAAAAGTATCATCTTAATTAAGTTCATGTAAATAATTTTTTAACTATTTTTTAAAAATTTTTACTGAAATAGTTTAAATAATTATTATTTAAGATATAATAATTAATTTTTTAAGAAGAGATTGAGATATTTTATGAATTATAAATTTAAATTTTTGATTTTTTAAATTAAATATAAAATTAAAATTCATCATCTAAAAATATAAAATAAATTTAATGAAGAAAAAATGAGATTAAATTGAATAAAAAATAAAAATATCATCTTAATTAAACTCATGTGGTTGATTTTTTAATTATTTTTTAGAAGTTTTTACTTCAATAGTTTGAAATTTTATTATTTAAAATATAAAATTAATTTTTTTCAAGAGGATTTAGAGAATTTTTTTAAATTAGAGATTGAGAGATTTTATGAATTATAAAATTAATTTTAAATTTGAAAATAAAATAAAATTATCATACAAAAGTACACAATAAATTTAATTAAGTAAAAATAAGGTGAAATTAAATAAAATTAAAAGTAGTATATTAATTAAGCTGTAAAGTTAATTTTAGGTTTAATTGACCTAATTAAAAAAATATAAAAGTCAATTGAGTTTAAATGCACTTTATTAAATTTTGTTTTTGACTTGAGGAATTAAAATTAATTTGTCAAATTATAATGTACTTTACTCAATTAAAAGTTTTGAATACAATTTAAAATCACATAAAGTTTTGAATTTTTGAGTAGTTATGCTAAATTTTTTTCATAATTTTTAAAATAATTTAATATGTAAAAAAATTTATCACAATTTTATTTATTTTTTTATAATAATTGTAATAAATTTGATTTTTATCATGATAAAAATCATATATGAAGAAAATCTATTTTATCACACAAATTTTTGTTATAATACAAAAAATTATTTATAATGAATGATTTTCTATTATTGAACATATAAGTTTATTTGTAAATCAATTTAAATTATGATATATGATTTGAATATAATTTTATGTGGATTTAATTTAATTATTTTTTTTTATAAAATCTATCTTACTAAAAATAATTTTTAAGAGAAAATTATTATTTCTCTCTTAACAAATTATGAAAAAATATTTCATAAATGATAAAAAAAAAATTAAATGGACATTTTAAAATTGCATAATAAATTATCTGATCTAACTCCAAATATCAATTTTAAGGATAAATTCGAACTCGATTTGAAATTTTTTTTGCATTCACAACTTGATAGGTAACTCGAGCCTATACGAAACCCAGGCGACATTGACCCAAAAAGAACTCGACTCCACCCGTTTACCACCTAATATTATTAGACATAATAATCAAAACTTGTAAACATTTAGATTTTTTCACCAATAAACTAAAAATAAATTTTAAATATTATTACAAGAAAACTTATACAAATATATATATATATATATATATATATATATATATATATATATCTTCCCTTTAATACCAGTTGTTATAACTCTTATAAATGGTAATAATAATAAAGAAGCTATATTTATCTTTCAGAAATGCTGAAAAATTTTTTTAAAAATATTTTTACTTGAACTCATTTTGCATAAACAATATTTTTGTATAAGTCGAGTGTAGCACATAACATTCTTTTAGTTCATTTTTTTTTATCATTGTCTATTCAATCATATGTTTTCTTAGTTCATGTAAAAAAATTACAATGTAAACGAAATGGACCATTAAGCAAACATATAACACGCACAGATGAAAATCATTTTGCTCTATGTAATAATCACTACAAGAAAGCAGTTAATTATTGACAAAAAATCTGTCGATAATAATAGAATACTGACGGACAATATCTGTTGAAAAAGAGGTTGTCGATAACGCTTTACAGACAATGCAAGTTATCAATAGACAAATTTACCGACGGATTGGAGAACGAAAAACTGTCGGCAGTGGAGATAAAAAAATGTTGACTATCACCGATGAAATGATCGTCACAAAATCCATCAAAATTTGGATGAAAATTTGTCCGGAATCTATCGAAAGACACTATGTAATCCGTTGGTATGTTTTAAAAAAAATTATTTATTCTATCAATAATCCATTTTGCATCTTTAAAATATTTCTTTTTTTTTTTTTTTGTATATTCTGCATGTAATCCGTCAGTATCTTTTTGTTGAATTTTTTGTAATTTTTAACTTTAATTTTTATAATTTTAAATTATATATATGTGTTTTTGTGTGTGTGTGCGCGCACGCAAAAAAGTTAAAATTTTAATACAAAAAACTATAAATCTTACTAATCATCTATTGCATTCTCTTGATCAAGCAAATGATCATCAACATCTGATGCGGTAGAATCAGAAGCAGATGGAGCAAAAGAGGGAGCAACAACAATAACAAATGGAGCCTGAGCAGGAACAAGTGACATAGGCATCTGTAGATGAGATGGAAGTGGTATCCCAGTCTGCAACGACACAAAGTGCAACCAGTCCCCTAGTAATCTTTCGTTCTAATTGCATTTTTGTACATCCAATAATGATTTTTGCGTCATTGGTAAAAAAAATATTTAATAAATAAATTTATAATAAAATAACTTATCTGAAAGGTTGCATTCAACTTTAGAGACCTCAAAAATTGAGGGTCATTGACTTTGATTATAGACCAATTATTTGAAATTATTAGGAATCAAATCGAAAATTGGGTATTTGAAAAGTGAAGAAACGTGTACTGAACCAAGATGAAAAAATATTTGTTTTGAATTGAATCGATTTTTGAATTAGTCCAATTTGAATATTCAAGACTACAAAATCGGTCCAGTTTAATTTAGATATTTGGATATTTTGAGTCTTTTTTAAAAATTAAATTTATAAAAAAATTGAGTTTCTATATACATACATATAGCAATTGATTAAATCTAATAGATTTATTGTGTCTAGTGTTTGGCATGGTTTGAGGGATGTTACTTAAAGGTTTCCTAGAGGCAATTAGTTTTGGGGTTCCAAGCATATTCTTAGATGTGGTTTTATAGCTTGGCTAATATTTTTTTTTTTTTTAAAAAAAGAAGACTATTAACTGAACTCAATTGTAGAAATGGGGCTTGATTAAAGATTGCAAGTGTGTATCATGTCACCAACAAGAAAGAAACAATTTCTCATCTATTTTTCTCTTGTTTGTTGTCCATGCAAGTTTGGGCTTTTTTTTTGCCATCCTATCTTATTTTCAGAAGTTGAATGGCTTAGTCTTGAGAGGTCTATTAGTTATATCTCTAATGATTGCATAAACTATTATAATGAGATGGAAAAGGAGTAGGGATGATAATGAAGAGAAAATTTTTTGCCCCTACGGGGATTCACCCAAACGAGGTGGGGAATCCTCACTCTTTCTTCCCATGGGGTAAGGATAAGGATCCAACCCTTGCCCCACGAGTCTCCACAGGGACTCCTGAAGTTGATTCCATGGGAATTCAAAAAATTAAATATATTTTTATAAATTTGTATATTTATTAGATGTATATTTTATATTATTAAATATATAAATAAATATTTTATATGTAAATATATATTTTATATATTTGTTAATTTATAGTATAAAATATTTTTATTTTATAATTTAATTAATTATATTTTTTAAAAAATAATTTTAAAAAATAGAATAAATAAAAAAAATTGTCTTACGAAGAATCCTCGTGGAGGAAGGGGCGAGAGGAAAATTCCCTTCGTTACGAAGCAAGGGATGGAGGATAGCTCTTTGTCCCTGCCCCACCTCACTGCCATTCCTAGAAAGGAGTACACTTTTTGGGATAAAAATATATACATATATTATTTTTGGATTAAAATGGTAAGGGTATCCATGACCTAGTTATCAAAAATTAACTAAATCTAATAATATCAAAACAAATGCAATGAAGAATTAAAAGTTTAACAATAAATTTTCAATCTATGAATCCCAATGATTATATAACAAGATTAAATAAAACTAGGTGTTCAAGAACATACCTATATGTTGGTGATCTCACTCATGTTCATTACCATCTTAATTGGGTTGTAACAAATCATAATCGCTCCCAAATAATTTGAGAATGATCTCTAATGATATCCACATGAATATTGGAAAGAGAATCTCAAACACCATTTATGCAAGGTAATTAGGTTTTGGGTGAGGAAAGGGTAACTAATAAGGATAGCTAGAATCCACAAGGTTCTCATCATATGACACATTACTAGGGTCGATCAAAGTATTTTCTATTTATAGGAAGCACTATAAACTTAATCCTTATTTGGGTAATTCGACCCATATGGCTAAATTGTAGATTAAGTACTTATAACTAGAGCTTAATACTAAAAATATCCCTTTTTATTAAGTTTCACTCAATCTATTTTAATATCTTTTAAAGTCTTTATGTGAGTAATCTTTTAGACTTCTTAACTTTTTTACATTAAATACTAGTTTCAATTCTAAATCAACTAGTTTATAATATGATGAATTAAATCTAATTTGATTTATTATTGATTCACTAATTAATTAACTCATATTTAAGGATCATAATTAGCATCTAGCTTATCATGTCATGACTACTTAATAGTTAGGAATAATCAAACTGGTTTGATCATGTACCTTTAGTAAGATGAATAACAATGCAATTTGGTACTTTCATTGGAGATGCACAAATCAAACACAGAGTATGGATTTGTGCTTACTTTGATCATGTTTGGTTCTTTTAATAGCTATTAACGTTAATGATCAATTTAAAAGATGTTTATCTAACTATCATTATGCTTTAACCAGAGACTTTCAGCTAATACTAGAAAGAACAAGCAGGATATACTCTAAATATTTAGGTTAATGAATTATTTCTTGAATACTCATTGTCTCTATCAAGTTCATACTATATCTTAACTATGTCTTATGAGAAATCTGTTGTTAGGACAACCAAAATCATAAAACTAAGTATAAGAATTTCTTAACAAAATATTATGGTGTTCTCAAATCAAATGACTACTTACATACCACTTATAATAATGAACTACAAATACACAAGCGTTATTCCATATGATAGTTCTTAGTGGGTCATTTAGTGAACTTACTTTTAGATAAGTACTTGCATGCATGTTCCAAGTATGTTGCATACGCTATTGATGAGATCAATAGTTTTCTTGACTCTTAAGGAAAGACAATATATATATACTAGTCTCAACGGCTCTATCAAAGTTTTGCCTTGATTGAACATCAATCAAGAATATTTAGAAATGAAATTTTGATGCAATAAATATCTCAAATTATATTTGCAAAGCATATACATTTTATAGACTTTATTTTAAGCATTATCAAAATAATAATAATAATAATAATAACAACAACAACAACAACAACAACAACAATAATAATAATATATGAAAGATGTAGAAACTTTTTATGATAATTAATACTTATTACATGAATATTATTTAGTACATGAGTTGTCAATATATTAGCTAAAGGGCATATAATAATATTATTATACCTTTATTCTTTTGGGATGTTAACACTTGACTATTTCCTTTCTAAGAGATCTTCCGGGTGCATCTCATATTGGCTTGATGTATTTAAAGATATTTATTATCTTTGGATTAGAGGTAGTAATTTTTGAACTATCCAAAAACATCAAAAAAAAAAAAAATTGATTTGAACCCGACTTGACCTGAAATGATCTAAAAATTTGTAGATCAAATCCAACTCGACTCTAGTCTAATTCACGAATCAATCTGAGCTCACCCGATCTTGACCTGACCTATGAGTTTATTCGAATAACTCTATTTAAATTATTAAAATATTGAAATTTATTTAAAAACTAAAAAAATATTTTTTATTTTTAATTCTATATGAACTTAACTCAATTACTCTTTTTCATTACAAATAGTCATTTGTTTAAAAAAATAAATTATATTTAATTTATTAAGTATTTGAATGAAAAAATCTAACCAAATTATGTTTATATAAAATCTATCTAATTAAAAATAAGTTTCTAAAGAAAATTATTTTTTCTTAATAAATTATGAGAAAACATTATATAGCTAATAAAGAATTGAAATAGATATTTAAAATATATTTTAAAAAATAATAAATGACTTGGCTTGACCCAGGATCAACTTGAATGACCTAATTTAGATTATTTAAAATTTATTTAAATTTAAATTTTTTTCAATCCTATATAAACTTAATTTAATTACTCATTTTCATTATGTCTAATCATTTGCTTAAAAATAAAATTATGTTTAATTTATTAAGCTTTTAAATAAAAATAAAAAAATTTCAATTAAGTTATATTTATGTAAAATCTATCTATTAAAAAATAATTTTAAAAATAATTATATTTTTCAATAAATTATGAGAAAATATCACTTCACCACTAAAGAATCTAAATAGACCTTTTAAAATATATTTTTAGAGAAGTAAAAAATGTTCCAATCTAAAATATTATTTTTAAGTACAAACTCAAAACCTGATCCAAATTTGATCTGAAATCTTTTTTATATGCAAACTTGATAAGTAATCTAAACTTGTCTAAAACTTGACAACTCGAAGACAATCCTATTTGAAAATGGCCAACTCCAAAATTACTCATTTGGTTGATTTGCCAGCTCTACTTTGTATGATGCTCTTAACAATTGAATCGAAAAAATTGATGAAAAAACAAAATCTCTTAACCACTTGGATTAACCATTCAACTTAAAAAATTATGTATATTGGTTTCAATGCAATGTAGAATAACATATATCTTTTAACTTATACTTTAATAAAAAGTTTTTTTTTTTATAATTAATTATCAAAACTTTGAGCTAAAATATGTTATTATACTAGGATTAAATTAATTACATCTATAATTTAAATTATCATAATTCATTAACAATTTAGTTTGATATGTAAAGAAGAAGAAGAAAGATTTGCAGAAAATTGTGTATTTGATAAAGGCAAAGAACCAGCCTTATATACAGACCTACTTTCCTTGTATACAAGCCTATAATTATGCCTATAATCAAGTCTATAATCAAGCCTATAAT
>CATIWR010098597.1:0-33533 GCA_949677035.1 Omphalea diandra | reverse complement strand
AATATTTTCACATTTAAATTTATATTTTTTGCAACTACAAAAATATTAAGCTGCATGTAGATAGATGAAGATTTTAAACAAAAATATATTTAAAATTGATTTATGCTACTGATTCACTTAATATTTTCTTTTCACTTTTCCAATGTTAAAAAATAGTACTTTAATTTAAGATTAAAAGAAGGCATTATTACATTTCTGAATTCAGTTACGGTTACATCATATTTATTGTACATTTCTGTTTCATGAATCTAAATTAAATATAGTTCTAAATTTCTTATTAATGCAATTGTACAATGCAAATTATACAGTACTTATAAACTGTAAATCTAAGTTTCAGAAAAAATCAGAGTTGGTTAATTAATTTTTTAAAAAAAGTTTATTTATTTTTAATTTTTAAATTATTAAAGCATTAAAGAAAATTTATTAATTTTATACAGCAGAAAATTAAAAATAATGTCATAGCTCCTATATAGCTATATTATATATAAAAATGGCGATGAGAGAACAAATTTTTAAACTGGCCAAAAAGAATATTATTATAATCATGAAATATATTTTTATTTTTAATTTTTTGTTGTAAAATAAAGATTTTTTAGACTATAATTTTATTTCTTAAAACTATAAATAGTTTAACTAGTTTGATATAATAGGGAATCCATAATTAAAATAGGAAATTATTATTATTATTTTAAAGGCAACACCTTAGCAAAAGATAAAATCCAATATTAAAAATTCAGCGACAAAAATTGATGTGAACATTATTAAAGAAATAATTAGTTATTTATTTTTGTATACACAGTGATAAATCGGTCTACAGATATTTTATAATTCATTATTTTTTAATTATGATTGTTCTTATTGCATACCTTAGTATTAATGTTTATAAATTAGATTATAGTTCAACTCACGAAGAAAGAAAAAAATTTTAAATTTTGATTAATTTAAGGTCATAATATTTAAACAAAATGTTGTTGAATGTTTCTTTTTATATACGACTAACATTTGGGCTAACATTTAGATTAGTATTACTTTAGAGTTGGCAAATTATTTTTTTTTTGCTTTTTTAATGTTTATATGCATATTCGATCATGGTTGTTGGAAATTAAGGTTGTAATTAATTTCAATTAAGGAAACTATTTTTTCTTAGGCATATAATTACTTTTTTTTCTATTAATTAGTGCGTGATATTATAATTATTCTTTATATTTATTTCTAGAATTAATTAATGTTATTAAATAAGGCAAAACTAAAATTATAAAAGAAATTTTTGATTGTAGATATTCAAATTTCAGATTTGATGTAAAGAAACTTGCTATACATGCATAAATATAATGCTTGCAAAAACTTAAAAGTAAATTTTTGTAACGAATTTTATATGAAAGAAAAAAAATTCATGTGTATGTAAGTACTATAAGTATACTAATATTAATATACAACAGTCTTATATATGGTGCTAACAGTTTGATTAACTATAAACAATATTTAAAAATCTAACTTAATCAATTTTATGTTTGAAAATATTTTGACAAGAAAAGGAACAAAATAAATTTATCCAAACATAATGCAAAAGACATACTATTCATGACATTGCTCACACCATTAAGAAGAATGATATAATAAGAAAAACTAAATGATACTATAAGAAAAATTCTCTCTCAAATTGAATTGAATACGTATCAAAATCCAATTCATCTGACTATAAAGATGAGAGCAAATAATATATATGAAAAAATATTCTAAAAAGCAATAACTTGAGGACTAATGATAATAATACGTGTCTTAGGTTATCTTTTATTTAATAAAACAATAACATTACTAGAAATCATATATTGAAAGTCATATTAACGCTGCTTTCCAATATGCTTTCCAATATATATATACAAATACCAGTGAATGTGTGACAGTGAGAGTAATCTCCCCACCTTCCCCCAGGAAAAGAAAAGAAAAGAAAAGGGTGGCAAAACAAAGACATCAAGTTCTTATAAAATCGTCCGACGCAAAAAATCCAATGCAAAAATTGGATCACTGGAAGAATAAACATGGAATTCTCTTTGCAGTTTACAGGCCAAAATAATATAGAGAGGATTACAGTGATGCAGAGAATCACAGAAAGGTAAGATGTAAAAATCAATCATCAACACTCGGGTACAGCAAATATTGCTTGTCGTACTGCAACAACTAGGGATACATTTCTGCGCCCAAAGCTCTGTCAACATAAAATTTGCATTTGCCGACAGATTAAAAAAAAAAAAAATCATTTATCTTCTTCAGAGGCATCATCCAAGAAAAAAGTGGATCCGTTCAAATATTAGAATATTCCGGTTAACTAACAGCAGTTATAATTTGGTGATTGTCACCAACCCTTTCTGCTGCATCAACCCCGTTAAGAACATCATCAGGCAAAACTACCCTGAAAACAGCATAGTGATGATTCAAGCTTTTCTCTCCCTGTAGTCTGTGAACACTGCCTAGTGCACCAGCATTTGGATTGGGGAAAGCATAAAATATACGCCTAATTCTTTGATGAACAAGTGCCATTGCGCACCTTCAATCAACAAGTTGTTTAATATCAGAAAATTGAGCATTGCAAAACATAAGACAGAATAGAAAGGGAGGAGAGAAAGGGGAGCATCTCAATGCACTGAGAACAATTTCCTACAGTAAAATCAGACAACAGACTCTGAGCTTCACTAGAAAAAATGCCACTCTAAAAACCCCATTGCAATTAAATTTTTTTTCCCTGACAAGCTCATAGAATAATTTCTGAAGAACAATTGGGGATTGTTTTAACCACTTTTCTTAAGAGTGTGGAGTTAGAATGTATAAGAACAGCCACTACAGGTTTATATAATAAAATGGCCCAGTTAAAGACAAACATAAAACCTATTTCAATCATAATCGTGAAAGCGCACCTGAGGTGCAAGGCGCAGCCCTTTGCGCCTTAGACCTTGAAAGGCAGGTGATCTCACAAAGGCGCACGCCATTGTGCGCCTCGGACTTGAGATAAGGCACTGCTGATGCACGCCTTTGCCATTTTGCCTTTTCGTGTTTTTCTGTTTTTTTTTTCTTGTTTTTTAAATATATAATATAATCTGAGTCATCCATTTATAATCTTTAACCATCCATTTTAAGTCTTAAAATAACTTATTGGACTTACCCATAACTAATAATCTCAAGAGAAAATAAAACAAGAAGGATGATTAGGGCAAAAAAAATAAAAAAAATACAACCCAGCCACACATCACAGACAAGAAAAAAGAGAAGGCAAAAACACTCCTTCGGTGGCCAACAGCACTCCAACCATCATTCCTGGTATGAGAAGATAATTTTGTATTTGATGATTATTTGACATGGGATGCGGTTGCTACAGCTAGTGGACTTGAAGAGGATGCCAATCATAATCAATTAAGGGAAAAAATGCTGGGTCCTCAGCTACATCAAGTGCTAAGCCTAAGCAAGTAGAAAAGGCAAAAAACATATTCTCAAAAGAAGGCTAATAGTCCTCTAGTACTTAGAAATGAGGAAGAGGCTTCTTTCGAAGAAAATGAGGAAGAGAAAATTGAAGAAGAGAAGAAAAATCATTTTGAAGAAGAAGAAGAAGAAGAAGAAGAAGATAATGACTTTATTGATCTTAATGATGATGATTAATGACTATGGACTTTAATTTACTTTTATGGAAGACACTTTAGGAATTGTAACTACCAGATTATAATTACAGTTTTATGTCTCTTGAATGCGTTCTATTTCAATTTATTCTAATGTCTCCAGAACTTGCTAAATTTATAATTTTATGCATGTGTTGTGATTTTTGTCTTGTCCTAGTAGCTTTATTTTATGATTTTTTTTTTGTGCCTCAATTTTTTAAGGCGCATGTCTGTGCCTGCACCTCAGTTCCAAGACCCTCTTGCGTCTTAGTGCACTTTTCTCATTTAACAATTAGATTTTAACTCCTGAAATGCATACAGAGACATTCAAAGAAGATTGTATGTATAACCAAGGGGTTTACAAAATGATATGAACCAGGTAAAAGTATGAAGATGGTAACATATTACTGACTGAAAGAAGGCTCAACAGCATAAGCACAGTATTACATAATTGAAAGAAACAGAAAAAACTTCAATCCCTGTCGGCATGCTTACATAGGCTGTTTTCAGCGCAGATCAGCAGCTGCTTCTTCACCAGATATCCAGATCGAAAATTTGAAATCTAGAACCTGTTTATTTTGAACTGGGTCAACCGCGTCTAAAAAGTGCCAGTTTGGTTCTAGGCAGACCTCTCAACATCATTAAAAACCAATTTGTTTGTTGACAGGCGAGAAAAGGTGCAATGCTTGGGTTACCTTGAACAGCTAAAATGAGCAACTAAACTAATTTGTTTTGGGTGGGTCAGGAGATCAACCTGAAACAGGCTTAACTCTGGAACCACCCATAAGTATGCTAAGAGTCCCTCTGCAACTTTGACCAAAGAAGAAGCTAGGTCAGGCAGAATGATGCACAAGAATGTGTGATAAACTGACCATTTGAGACTTTGAACAGGAGGCTAAATGTTATGGTGCCAAGTTAGAGATGCAATTATAGGGTGATTTAATTGAACACCAAAGAAGGAATGGACTCATTAAAAGAGAGAAGTAAATGATCTTCAAGGGCTCATCAAAGAACCCAACCATCTCACTGTCCCACTCCTACACATACTTGATGAAATATTTCTTGCCTGCCTTCATTCATTAACTTCCACATTAAATATAAGCTGATGAATAAATGGCAATATCTTACTGGTACAAACAAGAACTAATGTTGCAAAACAATTTAATACTACTAAGTAACTTCCCATTGCAATATGATAAATAATTCAACCAGGGGCAACCCTCTTAGTAGTATTATGAATTGATTAGTTTTTTTCAAAAAAATAATTATTAATAAGAAAAATTTTAGTTGTTGGATCCTTCAAAATAGAGAATAAGTTTCCTTTTCTACTGTTTTATCAGATATATTGACACAACAACAGTAGACAAATTTATAGTATTCACTTTTCTATTATTTTCCAGTAAAATTAAGATTTTTAGCCATATAATCATTGTTTATTATTTGAGCTAGTTAATTGGATATGTAATTTATACATATCTATTTGGATAAACAATTAAGTATCAGTTTGCAAATTTTAGAAGTTATGTTTTTCGTAGAAATTAATTAATATTTCGACCCTAATTTATAAAATCGATTATATTTCTTTCCATATTAATAAGACAAAATTTAGTCATCTATATT
The DNA here is from genome assembly GCA_949677035.1 of Omphalea diandra. Lineage (NCBI taxonomy): Eukaryota > Viridiplantae > Streptophyta > Magnoliopsida > Malpighiales > Euphorbiaceae > Omphalea > Omphalea diandra. The sequence goes on along the minus strand of CATIWR010098597.1, from coordinate 28,269 downwards.
TTTTTATACATAAATTTTTTTAAAAACAAGAGAAAACTATTAAAATTTCAATTTAACTTCTCATACAACCAATTAGCATTCAATGTTTGAGTTATTTATTAGTAATTGAAAGATAAATAATATTTATTTTTGCCACATATATGATTTTAATCTTGACTTTATATTATGAGATGAAACTATATTATCTCATTAACTTTGGCCCCTCAAAAAAAATTTTCTAGCTCCGCCCCTTAATTCAATGTTTTTACTTTTAGTCGCATATTAAAAGTTAGATTGATTACATCATAAGAAACTGCATGCTTACTGAGAACAACTTAAAGGTCTCAAATTCTTCCATCCACGAGTGCAATGTGAGGACCCAACCTCTTAACAATAAACTTTGTTTGATATCTCTTTGAGCAATAGCTTGCACAATTTCTAATTTTAATATGATTATGCTTATTAAAACCAAAAAAAAAAAAGGAAAAAGATATTGAGTACAAAGTAATTATTGCTTTCACTACATGTCAATCTGTTTCACCTTCAAGAACTAATAACAAAAGTTTGAGGCAATCCAAAAGAAATCTGACAATAAAAAAACTTAATGAAAGCAATAGTAACTCACATAGAACCTGAACATATAAACACTACCTATAAGCAAAAGTTGAAGATGAAGAAAAAACCGATACAGACTTACATTGTACATGGCTCCCAAACCATATATATGTCATAACCAGTGCACAGATAGGGTCTCACTGATGTGGCTTCAGTGTGAGCGTCTAATTCCTTCCCATTCTCAACCTGAAATAGGATCGTATAAAGCTGTCATGCATTCCAAATATCACCAGAAGATAATAAAATCAATATGAAAAAAATGTCACTGCCACAAATTACAGTTTCTTGTACAATAATAATTGTGAATCTTAGATTATTAAACATCTGCATTTTAGATGATTAAACAAATATCCTTTGAGCACAGAGGAATAATGCATTTTAAAAATCATAAAATCAGTAGCCCAATTTAGTTGTTTCTAAATGCAAACACAGATCCACAAGGTTGCTCCATACCAAAAGATAGAATTAACTCACATTTGCAAGGTTAGTCTTTTGTCTTTTGGCCAGAGAACATGCACCAGAAGATTGCATAAGTTCTACTTCAAAGGACTTCTCAGTATGAACAAAACCAGGGAACAGGCGTCTATCCCTTTCAGCAGAAGATTCAATAGCAACAATTGCAGCATGTCTCAAAGGATGCCAATGAAAAGAACAACTTGTAATACCCAATTGTTGCCTAGACCATTGCCAAGGATTTAAACAAGAAACATCAATACGTGATCTTTCAGGTCTATCATGTGAATAGTTTGGAGATACAGTTACATGTATTGCTACACCATTGGAATTGGGATTAGAATTATTGGAAGCTGGCTTTTCAAAGTGGCTACATTCATGGCAGGTCTTGTTATGGCATGAATGAATTTGATCGCACTTAGTTGCAATAATCTGCTGAACTGAAGGGTCCACTATAACAGCTGCATTAACTATCTGCATAAGTGCAGACAAGAGACAAGTACAGACATAGATTACAAAGAGCGTCTTCTACTATAATTCGTGATTTGAGAAATTAAGGTGCAAATAGTTGTATTCATTTAGTGGCATTAGTGGGCAGTTGGCAGTTCATCATATATCAAGACTTGCAAACACAAGTTTCAAAACAAAAGTTTATGTTATCATTTAACAAATTGCGTAAGAACTCTAATACTAAGCCAGTCCGCTGAGTCAGCCCCAACTTGCACAACCCTGACTAGAGTTGTATAAACTAATAGACTACCCCAGTACTGGCAATGGTTGGAACAACTAGGGGTGTACAAAATCGGTTCAAAAAAAAAAAAACAAAAAATGAACTGGTAAAAAATTCAAATCAAACCAAACTGAACCGAATTGGTTCGGTTTAGTTGTAGTTTTGTTCGATTTAAACTAAATTAAAAAAATAATTTTAAAATATGTTAATGCAAATAATAGTTTTATAATATAGTTTTAAATATTTTTAATATATTTTAAGGTTTTTTTAATATAAACAATGAATTTAAATAGATTTGAATCATTTTGGTTTGATTTCAATATAGGATCAAATTATTTTGGTTTGATTTGAAATTAGTTCAGTTTGATTAAATTGAAAATTTTTTTTACAGAGAACTGAACCAAACCGAGTCCACTGAAATTTTTTTAAAAAGAAACCGAACCAAACCTATATAAAAACTGAATTAAAAAAAACTGAACCAGTTCGATTGATTTTTTTGGTTTAAGCTTAATTTTGCTCACCCCTAGGAACAACCTACAACTTTTTATTTTTATTATTCACCTATTATAGATTTTTAATTCAAAATTTAATTAATTAAATTAAAATTTTAGGATAATAATTCTTTATTTGTTTACAACATGTGATTAATTATTAATATTAAAAAAAAAAGATTCATTTTATATATATATATATATAGTCCAAGGGGGAAATTAAATATTTACCAGGCCATCATCAGATTTTGCCATGTCAATAGCCAGCTTCATGAAGTTGAAAATCAATTGCGAGTCCTCTTCCCCAAATCCAGTAATGCCATCAATATTGCTGAAATTGGCAGGGAAAAAAATTAGGACAGCCAGAAAACACCATCTCATCATGATGGATGTACATAAGCATTGCTTCAATGCAAATTATAGAGAAAAAAGAACCAATACAGTTAGAATGAGTGAATCTCTATGACATTTCATGTATGTCATCAACTGCCCCTTCTTTCGCAAGTATTGCAACAGCTACACAGAAATAACTAGGAAAAACTTGAAATACAGACAAGCATCAAGATCTGTGCAATACAAACTTTGATTCATTGCTATTAATTAATATGATGGCCAGGTATGGTATCTTTAATCTAGAGCAGAGTCAACTAATAGGATCACAGCCACATCTATAATTAATCAACAGCTCAACTCATCACAGCCAAAATCCAATCTAGTAGGAACTATCTGTATGATGTATTTTACTCCATTCTGATCAGCTTAAGGCCTAATTTTGGAAGAGAAAATTGCTTGATTCAGAGAATATTCCCTATTGTTCTCTACCACTTTGATGATTATTAGCAATTTTCCCCCCTAAAAGCATTTTCCCCAAACATAGATCTCTCATAAAGTATGCACTCTACAGCTTTAGAAAGATTTAGCATTGTTAAAATCTCCTTCACTACTTCCATAACATAAAGGTATAGAACTACATTAGGCGATAACCAATATAATACTTTTTCAAATATTTGTGGGTAAGAAACCATTGGTGAAATTCAACTCCATCCTCTTAAAAATTTCAATTTCAATTCCTCCTCCATGTGCATTTGATTTGGTGAAAACCAAACAAAACTGACTGGTTACATTTGACCGAATTTATCGTAGGTAAGTTTTGAGTATATGAAACTTACTAGGTAGGTGGATGATATGATGTTGGCCAAAACTTGCATTGCTCTTCCCACTCTTCTCTAGATGTTGCAGCATATTTGCAAATCTGGAATTGGTTAAAGTTGATATGTAAAACATGAATTTTACAAATTCTAGAACTTGGAAATTTCATTTCTCTAGCTGCCACTATATAATCCTAAAGAAGACATTGAAACATTTCATCAAGAACACAAAAAAATATGAATATCTATGTTAATCCCACAACTAAAGTAATTTCATTTCTTTAAATAAGTGAGAAAATGAAAGAATTATTGATCTATATTGTATTAAGTTGCATCAATTTGATAAATGTTTACAAAGACCCGGCCAAATAAATCCAACATTTAGGTTGAATCCATGCACAATGATAAAACAAAATTAGAGGACAAACGAAAATGTATAAGAAGTTAAGAGGTTGCCATAAGTTATGGCCATTAATCATAAAAAATGCATATTCTTGCAATTACAACCAACCATTATGAAGCTTTCAGGAAATAATTGAATTCAATTATTTGCCTAAGAACACAGACACAGTGGATATCATCATCATAAAATAAATAAATAAAAACTATTAGACGTTAATTTTTACACTGATCAAGAAAAGGTAGAAGCTATCAGCGAATCAAATTCTTTCAGCTAGAAGTTAAATCAAGAAACTATTAAGTTAGACAATGCACAATGATTGAATGAGTATTCGTTAAATTTCCTTCAAATCCTTGTGTTTATTGGCTCGGACTATAAATAAGAACCAGAATAAGATTTTATCTAACTATATGAAAGCAGTTATGATTAATACTTAAGTGCTAAGGTCTTCTCCCGATAATATTAAACTCGCAACATTCAATTAAACAATAATTCAAAGAGACATTATCGATGCTCTTCTCAAACATTATAACGACATTTGAAAAATCAAAAGCAAAGAGCAACAGTAATATTACTATTGATATTTTGAAATAAAAAAATCTACAAAGAAAGAAAAGAGAAAAACCCACTTTTGTAATAAAAGGACTCAACCGGTGAGAATCCATTAGCTCTTGAATGTCCAATGGAAACTTGTTTGACTGATTATCATTCTCAGACGCCAAGCACAATATAACAGACAGCTGAGTTTTCCCTGTTGAAATAGTTTGAAGTTGAGAAAAAAGCAAAAGCAAGAATCATAATTAAATTAAGACTTAAATACCAAAATTAAAAACAAAATTACTACCTTCAGCATTTCTCTTCTGTATCCGCTTCACATGGTGCAGATTTTCAAGTGGAGCTATTTGATTTAAACGCCTAAGTAAAAAAGCAAAATCCAAATTAAGCGAAGCACTTAAAAATTCTGCAAATGCTAAAATACTATCAATAAGTGCTCAACCTTATGATTGTATTCGCATGCTTTGGTTCAATTATGGAAGCAAAAGCGTTCACTGCATACGTATTATATGAAAATGAAACCAGGAAAAAACAAAACAAGTACAGATATTTAACATCTAAGAAACAAATTAATGGGATTTTAGTAATCTCACCAGTGGGTTGTTGGTCAGGAGGGATTGATGGCTTGTCAGGGATGTGGATGATTTGCCACATCTCAGTGTTGTTGTTCATTAGTTCTAGTTTCTCTGAATTCAACCAAAGATTTTAGTTTTGCAAAAAGATTCAGGAGCTGGAGGTGTGTAACTGGTAGATGGAATCGAGCACTGGTTGAACAGAACAACCTTATCAGTACCAGAACACTGGTGTGACCCACTCTCTTGACAATACAATATTTTGGAGAAACTAAAATATCACAGCTAGAATTAACTTTTATTTTCCCATAAATTAAAAAAATATACCAAAACAAATACAATTTTCCATTGTACAAATAAAAATCAATAAGCAACTAATTTTCTAAAGAAAAAACAAAATAGCTAACAAAATAAATAAATAGTTACTAAAGGAAGAATTGCAAGCATTGGCAGATTCAAAGACCAGCAATGGAATTCTGACAAAAACGAAGGGCAAAAGAATCGAAAGAAGCAGCAGTGGTGGTAGCACAGTCTTAAAGGAAAACCAGTAAGCCAATGCCACCACTGTCAGTCCTTTTCTAACACTGGAGAAAGATATGGTAACACTCTTAATCCTGACAGTTGAAATAATAAAACTTCATTATTGTTTCACCCATTCCATGTCAAATTCCAATTAGCGTCAAAGAGAGATCTAAGTTATCTTCGCCTCACTTCTCTCTCTAGCTTTAACAGAAACACAACTGACAAATGAGCATAAATTAATGGGTTTTTTTTTTTTTTTTGGGAAGAAAAAGGAGAAAAGGTAGGAGATGAGGAATTTTGGGGTGATCGTCTGTGTATTGGGGTGATAACAATGGATTCTTGAGAAAAAGGAACGAAAATCACTGGATAAAGGGTTAAAGGCATTTCGGTATTTCATATCATTATAATGAAAAAATTCTTTGATTTTGACAGAATAGCCTATTATTTAACTGCTTCAAAATAGAGAAAGTTTTTAATATATTTTAAAATTTGACAGACAAATTAATATGTTACGATAATATTCAAAGAGTTTTTAATATTTTATTCTCTAATAAATGAGTTAAATTTAAACAAATGTGTGTAGCTCATTTACTTACTCAAACTTATAAACAGTTTATTTACAACTCATGGCAAGCTCATTCAATAGTTCAATTATGGACTCGTTGAATTAGTTTGCTTATATTTCTACTGTTTATTTATGGATTATTTTAGCTTGTTTAGATTTGTAAATAACTCATTTCAACTCAATTACTCGTATTTTTTAATTTTTATAATAATATTAATACATAACAATTAAAATGATATATTTTATAATATAAATGATTAAAAAATAAATATTACTTGATATATTAAAATAAGTAAAATAAATTTCATAATTTTAATAACTTTATGAAAAAGTTAAGTTATAATTTAATTATGAAGCAAGATTTAGGTTTGATAAAGACTCATAAACTATACACAAAAATAATGATCTTTAGCTTGACTCAACTCGTTTAATAAAGAAATTAAGCTTGACTTGTTTAATAAATGAATTAAATTTGAATTAGTTAATATTTATCTCAGCTCGATTCTTTTGTAGCCTTAGGGCTAAAATATTCCTATTCCTGTTGCTTACTACCACGTTTGCAAATTTTTTTTAGTTTAATTATAATTAATAGTTTACTAGTAGTTAAAAAACAACACCATTAAAAAGAAGATAAGCATTGAGGAGGTTAAAAGAGTGACACATTAACAAAAAAAAAAAAAAATCATAAAAGATGATTTTCTAGTTTAATTACCAATTTTACAGAAAAACTGTTTTGAAAATATCAAAAATCATATTATGAAAAAAGTTATAAAATTTTGATGATTTTTGAATTTTTTGAACATTAAGTCAATTATTTATAGAAGGGTTTACTTGTATAGCCTATAATGATAAGATATAATTTATTTAATTAGGGTATATTTGAATAACAAAATTGGAATTAGAATTCAAAATTGTAATTGCAATTCCAATTAATTATAATTTGAAATTAAGCTGAAATTATAATTTTAATATTTTTATTGTAAAGTAACAAAATTGAAATTGAGCTAGAATTACAATTCTAATATCAATTCTAGTGTTTGGATTACAAAATCATACACTTAAAATTGAAAGTCTAATTGTAATTGTAATTTCGATATTCAAAATTATAAAATATAAATTTGTAAATTTTCAATTTAATTTGGACATATAAAATAATAAAATATATAAAGAATAAAAATATAATTTAAAATATATTAAGAAGCAAAATATGTAAAAATAAAATTTTTAACTTCAAATAATACAAACTTAAACTAATAATTATCACCCTGCAATACCATAAAATTCAAAATAAAGTATCAAAAATCTACTAAATTGTTATGCAACAAACATGAAAGTATATCTTTTAACAAATATTCATGCAATTGTTCTTCAGGTTCCTTAGGAATATATCATTCACAATGTCATACAGCTATGGCAGATGTAGTTATAGCAATTCTTTTGTACTTAACTTTCTTTTTTTGGACTATTTCACACCCCGTCATTGACTTCTTAATAATCTTCTTGCCATTGAAAACATAATCTTAAAATACATTTCACATTTTAAAAAAAAGAGAGAGAGAGAGAGAGAGAGAACCCCCAAGACAATTTAAAAGAAAAAAAAAGAACAAAATTCAAACAAAATAACCTTAGTTCTATAACTAGAAGATGAAAAACTAGGAAGAATCATCACCTATCATAATCCAGAAACAATACGAAGATGGAAAACTAACCTTTAAGTGCAAAGCCCTTTAAGAATATATTTACCAAGAAAAGAAAAAGGATGTTTGCATGAATTGTGGACTAAGCATCTGCCATCCATAAACCAAAATTGTGGACTAAGCATGGGGAAAAGCACAAGTCGAAAGAAGAACAAGCAAGTTGGTTATGACTTATTACCATTGGATTAGCTTAAGAAAAAGATGTTTAAAGAGCAAAATCAAAGATAAGTAGACCCAATAAGCGATCAACTTTTGAGTGTCCCAGATCGAGTCAGTTTCAATTGCTAGAGTGGAAGCACATCTGTTAAAGAAACATCTTAAGTTTGCTAAAAATTTCAACGCAAATATGTTTAAATACATTTCCAATTTCTAACTGATCATATGTTTTGTTTGGGACAAGGAAATGAAATCAGAAACAGGAAACAATAAAATAAACACACCAAAATACAAATCAGATCAGAGACATATAAGGGATAGGCCAAAGCAAAGATAGGCCTACAAGTAATAATGAGATAACAGTTGAAAACCCACAAGAAGAGAACAAAAGGAAATGCAAGAAAATTATTAAATACAACAAAATCAGACTTTTATTACTAGAGAAGTAGGGAAAAAAAAAAACAGAAGAGATACTAGTAAAAGAAATATACTACTATGCAAGAATATCAAAGCATTCTTTAAAGATAAGACCCAAAAAAACTATCTTGGAAAGGAATATCTAACTTTCTATATGTGGGATTTTATTGGCTTAAACAATACATTATATGCCAACAGGACAAACAAAGTATTAATAAATAACTCATTTACTAGCAATAAAGTTTTTTTTAAAAAAAAAAAAAGCAAATGGTTAAGATAAATGGGAAACTAAAAGGTATACAATTTTACAAAGAAAATCTCAAAATTGTTAAACAGCAGGCCTATAAAAATAAGTCATCACCAACTAATATACAAATTTACAAGGCCAAAATTCCTGCATATCTCTCTATTGACCTCCAAGTCTAAATCTAGTGATTAAAGTGTTGAATGATGCTAATCCAAAAAATTTGCTGCTTCTAAGTAAACTAACTCTTACTTTCAAGGGTTGCTGGAGTAATATGAGATGGAAATACATGTACATTGAAGATCAAAGGAGACAATCAACACTCAATATGAGAAACTAAATTTGAAAATAAAGATGGGAACAAAGGAAAAAGCAGGAAACTATGGCTGTCAGTTGTGCCTTGCGCGAAAACAAAAGACGGGAGGATGATGAAGTAGCAAGGAAGAGACGAGGAGAATCTGATGAGAAAAATGATGTAGCGAAGAGAATAAGACAACCTGAAACTGTGTTTGTGGGCTTCTTAATTCCTAGGGCTTGGATTTAGAATGGAAAAAGAGACTGGGCTTAATACTTAGAACTAAGAACAGTGTTTCGTACAATTGATAAATATATCTTTTTATTCAGGGCTTATGCTCATGTTAAGGATGTTTTACATGCTCAAATGTTTCTTATTTGAGCTTTGAAACTTGCATTTGGCTCTTATAAAACGCTTTGATTTTTAATATATGGGCCATTTGGCACATTGGGATCCCCACAGAAGGTGTTCGATGAAATGACGAACAGAGACATGGTTTTTTGGAACTCTTTGATTTGCAGTTATAGCGAGCAAAATAAGTTTTTTCGTTTGGATGACAGAATTGAAATCAAAATTCAGAATTTAATTTCAATTTCAATTCTATCAAAATTGGAATTGAGTTGGAATTATAATTCTAGTGTTTGCATTGTAAAGTGACAGAATTAGAATTAAGCTAAAATTACAATTTTAATTTCAACTCTAGTGTTTGGATTGTGAAACCATAGAATTGAAATTGAAATTAAAATTAAAAATTAAACTAAAATTATAATTATAACTATAATTATAATTATAATTATAACTAAAATTAAAATTTTAACATTTAGAATTATAAAAACTAAACTTTTAAATTTCTATTTAATTTTAGACATAAAAATAGTAGAATATGTTACGTAAAAATAATAAGATATATTAGGATTAAAATGATTGGAGACAAACCCACAAGAAGTTTTCACTTGAGAGAAATTACTTTGAAAAACTTCATTACCATCTTTTTCATTTTGAATAGACTTTGGCATAATTTTTGTTGTCTTATAAAATTATCATCATTCACTCCAATAGGACCAAATACAAATACCCAATTCTAAAACAAAAACCCTAAAGCAAGAAATAAATAATCGGCAAAATGTTTTCACTCTTTTATTGATGTGTGATCTGTGATTGCATTAAAAGAAGAACCAGAATACCATACAAATTAGAAACTAACGAACCAACCATTGAAGGAAGAAACATGTTGATACATAAAACAGATAATTTTCATAATAAATGATTAGACAAGTAATTAAAAACGGATTGATCAAATACCTTATTTGCATCAGTAGTGTTTTTGAGTAGGATCAAGGATGAGTCTAAAATCCTGCTAAAGAGTCCCAAACCCTGACCCCTGCAGCAAACACAAAACATAACAGGGAAATGAGATTAGAGAAAGAAGAAAAGGGATGAAAATCCTGCTAAAGAGTCCCAAACGCTGACCCCTGCAGCAAACACAAAACATAACAGGGAAATGAGATTAGAGAAAGAAGAAAAGGGATGATAATTAATACCCTCAAGAACTCTGCAAGCAAAGGGTTAGTTTTGATGTTGATAAAACGGTACTAATTAGGTTCAAGATTATATAGCATATCAGAGGACTTTCCAGAAGACAAAATTGCTTAAAGTAAAGCTGGAATGAATTAGATTGAAGTCTATGGATTTTGTCTTTAAGTAAAAAAAAATTCCCTCCATCCGACAAATGATGCTAGGTAAAAATCTAAGCAGAAAAATATAAAGAAACTGAGCCACCTTACTTTTTACCATCTGATACAATATTGGCAAACCCAAATCCTGGAAATCATCAAATTTGTTCATAAGAGAAAGAAGCACTTCACTGTTCAATGCAAAAGATAAATAAATAAATACAGCTTTTCCACTAGGAAGATCTAGCCTGGTTCAGATGGTGGTCTAAAATTGATGATCAAATCAAAAAGAAAGGCAATAACAATGAGAAGAATAAAGTAACACAGCTCAAATCATAAAATTCCAAATGCCATCCTTTTTCCCATATCCTGTATACCCAAAAGGAGACGAAAAAAGAAAGAAAGTTACCATTAATCAAGAAAACCCCAGATTTCATTTTCCCCTCTATTTCCAATTCAATCTTTGTCAATAACTAAACAACGAAAATGGGACATTAAGAATCGAGAAACCAGAAAACTAAAAATACCCAGATATTCAACAGGGATTGTGCCATTGGAGAACCGTCCAGTAGGCTGGTGGGTGTGTTGAAGTCTCTACCATAAGAGGGCGGTCAGAGCGAGTGAAAGTGGCGAGGTAGTTGTTGGTGCCGCAGTCAACAGAGGAGTCACCAATGATGAAGAAAGCAGTCACTAACTGACCAGTTAACGTCGAAGTTGAGGGCAGCAACGAAGAGGGAGAGCTAGGATTCTATTGTTAGAGTTTGAACCCAGAATTAAAAAAAGAATTGGCTTAATATTTTAAAGTTTACAGAATTGATGTGAATCAGAATTTTAATTCTTAATGGGTTATTTAAACAACAGAAATAAAATTTTGTGCTCAATTCTAATTTTAATTCTGAATTCTAATTCTAAATCAATTTTGTCATCTAAATGTTGAAGGATGTTTTGGCTTTGTTCCATTTGATAGTTGGGTCTAGAATTGGTAATTTGTAATTTGCATTGATAAAAAATTAATAAATAAAAATATTATATAAAATATACGATTATATGTATTCCATTAATATTTTTATAGATTTTTTTTTAAGCGAAGAACCTTATAAAGTTTGTATATTTTTTAATGATTTTTAAAAAATTTATAAAGTTTATGTATAACTTTTAAGAACCTTATTTATAAAATCTATAAAAATTTTAAGAAATTTTGAAAAAATATAAAAGAGAATTTTTGTAGATGTTTGATTATAAAAAGTAATATAAAGTATATAAAAATTTATTAATTTTAAAAATTAATTACTTTTTGAATACCAAGAAATTTTTATGGGTTTTATAAAATTATAATTGAATGCACACGTATTTTTATAGATTTTTTGAATGTCTTTGCAAATTTTTATTAAATATCAGACTTTTTTAAAGTATTCAAAATTTTTATTGAACATCTCTAGACTTTAATACCTTTTGATTTTTAAAGTTCATAAAAATATTTAATTCTCTTAATTCAATATATCCTACTAAAGTGAATTTATTTATTTATAATATATAGAAACTTTTAAATTTTTATTTTTATTTATATTTATTTTTAATTAAGTAATTTTATATAAAAGTTCTAATCACTTAAATATTAAACAGCTAATTTGACATATATTAAATTTATATACGAAATAAACAATTTGCTAGTAAATTGCAATAATTGGTCTAAAATTAAATATAAAATTGAAATTAATTTTCTACACTTATTAATAATTGTGCCTTACATGATTATACTTTAATATATTATTTAAAATAGATTTAGATATATTAAAAAAATAAAATATTCATAAAAAATATGTATTAAATAAATGACATTTATTTTTAAAATAGATAATATATGAACACTATTTTTAACTTATTTTTTTTAGCAAGCACTGTTCTAAAATTGGTTCATAATTTTGTCCATTTTTAATAAGTTTATTTGCACTTTGGACCTACTCAGTGGAAATTTTCTTTCTTTACTTATAGATAAGCATAAATTGAATAAACAAAGAATATTATCACCTCACTCCTTAATTTATTTTAATAGTCATTAAATTATAATTAAAATTGATTATAATTATTAAAATTAAATTTTATTCACTTACATGATTATTATTTCGATCAAGATAATTTTATCAAATTGAAGATGTTAGGTCATTAGACTGTTAAGTGACAATTAATATTTATCTATTTGTTTAATAATTATCTAAAATTAAAATTAAATTATAATATTTTTATTATTTATTTATGGATTTTATGCAATTCTAAGATTTTAATTTAGTCCAATTATATTGATTGAAATAAGAATCATAATTAAATGTTTTAATTAAATAAAATCAATTTTTAATAATTATAATATAATTTTGATCATAATTCAATGAAAATTAAAACAAATTATTTAATGGTCAAGTAGTCCACTTTGGTTCCTAGGTAGCCTTGCTTCACATAATATAACTATCTAAAGTCTAGCCTTGCAGTTTGGTTCACAAGAACCTTCCTGTTAGGTGCTTGCAAATAAAGCTGTTAACCTTCCTGTTATGTGCTTGCAAATGAAGCTGTTATGTGCTTGCAAATGAAGCAAGAAATTTAAAGTCAACTAGAATAAGTTTCATTTTCCTTAGTTTTCTCGTCCTCCTTTTCTTTAAAATCTCATAAGAATCTGAGTTTCTTAAGCAAGGTTCTATGCTCAACTGCCCAAAAGAGATGCTTCAGAACAGTTCTCATATTGTTGCAGCAGATGACTCCAAAACTGCAGGTAGAAATGGTCTTGTTTGCCAATATCAATTTGAAGATGGATCATCCCAGTTCATTTTTCTACATATTAGCAAGGAAAATGGACCTTTCGGAATCGATCATTCCCTTGGTTTCTCCACTGAAAACTATGTGCAAGTTATTTCTTCCTGCAATGGATTGCTTCTGCTGTCCAGTATTGGAGACCATGGGCTGAAATTTCATGTGTTCAATCCCATGTCCAAGGATTTTTTAACTTTACCCCAACCTGCCATCACCTGCAGGCAAATTATCAGGTCTGGCTTAGCCTTTGATGGGGATCATTACTATCAAGTAATCCTCGTACATGTGGCTCACACAGATACAGAAGTGTTTCCTGGTGGGCTAGAAATGGAGATTTTCTCTTCTAAAACTGGAAAATGGAGAAGAAACCACCCCACCAATCCGCTCTCATCTATTCCTGCACCGGAATTCGAGTTTTCTGAACTCAAGACCCCTCCTCTGTACTCTAAGGGAGCCATCCACTGGGAAATAAGTGGACACTTGCTGGTGTATCAGGTTGATAAAGATCACTGCGAGCTGATTGAATTGCCAAATTTATTGGAGGACTGGGCTTGGCAGTCAACGATGACTTACAGGAGGTGCTTATGGGAATCGAATGGGCGAGTTCACTACACCTACACTGATTTTGATGGAGTTCAAACCTGGGTTCTGCTCAATGAACATGATCATGACTATTACTCATTTTACAGCATCTACGATCTTGAAAAATTCAGATGGGCACTAGCAAACAGTGTCAATCATCAAGAATTAAGTATGAAGCACCAAGAAATTTACTTTCGTTTTGGCCAGTGGGAGCCCTATGATGTATCCGCTTTGGCCTTCTGTGAAGATTCTGAGACCATGTATTTGCAGCTTCCAGGATTTGTGCTTTCTTACAACACACAGACAAAAGATGTCGAAGAAGTCTGCACATACAAATTTCCAGGCGTAAATTTCAATTGCTGCACATTCTTGCATTTTGTATATGGCAGTCCATTTCATCCAGAAACTGCAAAAGAAATATCAGAAGTTGGAGCAGTTGATTTGCCAATCAAAGATAAGCTAGTCAATTTTGTATTCTAAGTAAAAATTCCTTTGTATTGTTATATGGTCACTCAATTAGCACCACATTCCCATGTTCTTATGCCTGTTGAGTTCTTATATATCAAATCATGCGGTGTACACAAACTGAAGTAAGATTACATCCAACACAAGATTAGGTTTCACATGTATCAAAGATGAAAATAGCTCAATCATTATCCCTGTCTTGCAGAAATTCAAGTCTGTTCAGAACTTTTTTAGCAAACAATTTCTTGTCTATTGTTTCATTGAAATAATCATTGTCAATAAAAATCATTGATTTTAACAATGCCTCAAATACAACAAATAGATAATTAGAAACATTTGGACCTATGACCCATAAGTTCTTACTTTTCAGGCATTTAATAAGAAAATATAAATTGGGATTATAACCATAACAGCAGGATATTATTGATGGTGTTTATGACCAAGGCGCGCTTGTATAAGGTTTCCCCTGGGTTCTTTTTATTTTTTTATTCTTTCTTTGTTTGAGTTGGTGAAAATCTATAAAATTACCTTCTATTTTGGATGAAAGAAATCATTTTCTTTTCGTTGTATCAAAAGGATAAAAGGGATTCCATACTATTTTCCTTGAAAATAAATCCAAAAACATTTTTCATTGAACAAAGTTTTTAAGTGCCCTAAACGCTGGAAAATGTTTTCCATCAAACAGAACCCAGATGTGATTTGGATATTTCAATCTAGTATTGTACAAGCAGATGGCACATGAGCCACTATAGAGGAACAAAAAGGGCAGAGGCTTTGAGTAATAGAAAATGACATGAAAGACTACTGAGAAAAGCGCCATTCAATAAAGCCAATCTACAAAATATGAGGGCGGAACTATCAAGTGGCGCAGACAACATTCCACCAAACACGCACGGCTTCATTTATCCCATTCTAAATCAGGCATTTGCCGATTTGCTAAAGATGGGGTTCCCACTATGTCTTTGGGCAGGTTGGCAGTCAATCGATCCCAACCCATGATATGGGGCAATGCAAACTGCGTAAAAGAAAACAAAAGATTAAAGGTAATTACCGCGAGAGAACAAAAGGAAAAAGAGAAATGGAAATGATTGCACACATGCTTCAGTAAACTCTGAATTAAAAAAAAAAACCGACAATGCATGCCAAATACACATATAATGGCAACTTTATAACCATGGCACACAAACAGCTGATAGAACGCTACAACCAAAAATCTTTTTTGAGTTTCTGATGCTACACGAAGTACAATCTATTGGTAAAGTACTTCTTTGTTTCTTTTCCCTCTCTAATTCAATTAATCAACCACCATTATTGGTACACATTTGGAAATGGTTGGCCAACCATCAGATGTTGGTTAATTGGTACTCATAATAGTCTGGAAGTTTCTTTCCCGTCGGAAGAAAGACTGACTTCAAACACATTCCATTCCCATCTTCTCGCCCTTTTTTTTCTTTTTTTTGGCAGCAGAATGTTCGAGGAACTCAGATAATATATTAAGCACAGTTTTTGACCTACTTGGTTCAGATGTTTGAATTCCAAATGATGCCAAATAGACAATCATTCCAGAAATCAAGCTGCTAAAGAACAAAATACTGATAGCTGCACCAGTTTTAAGACAGATTCAACATATATACAACTCCCAAAGAGTACTCTCTAAAACACAAGATCAATAGGACAACTAGCATATCATTTTAATGCATTACATATGATTCTTATATCGATAGTGACTATGAAGATCTATATTACATGCATTTTTTTATCAACGATCGATTGTTGGGTACGTGTGTGTCTACTTCGCCAAAAGCAACACTTAGTATTATCAAGTATGTGGAGATGTTCCCCAAAGTCTGGTGAAACAAAGGTGCATACGTTACTTCTTACAAAGTATTCTTGATCATCACTAAATCTTTACACAGGTGCTTCAAATCAAAAGAAAGATTGGAATGAAGAATGATTGTATTTCTTCAATGGCATGCATTTAATGTATTCAGTATATAGCAAATATATAACAATTAGACAGCAAAGGCACATATCAAAACAAGAAGTCAACAGTACTTATTATGCAAGCAACATTGTCAGAAAACATTGTGACCACAACAGAAATTTTCATTCTTTAGCTCTTTAGTACGAATAATTCCCAGTAATGAACTCAATTCACTAAATAAATGATGAAAGAAAGTATTGTTCTTTCTGATATTGTACCCTCTCTTACAAAATTTGAAGAGTTGGTAAATATACACTAAAGAAAATAAATAAAGGAGAACAAATAAAGGAGCTTGCAGACAATGGTACTGTTATGCAAAGGATCTAAACATCTAAAAATATGAATACAAGTTATCAGTCTTGTACTTGCTAAAATGCCCTTATCACGCAAAATATTGCAACTTTCCTAATTCATTAAAACTGGAAAAACCTAATTCATGTTAACTATAATGTTGTCGAACCTTCACAGATATCAATTTTCAAACTAAAATATTATGAAAAAGAAAAGAATCATATTGACAGATAAATTGTGAAGCACCAAAACATTAAGTAAAATGAAATAATTTATCATATCATACACTGCAAGCTGTCTTCAAAACTGTAAATTCAGCAGCTGTGAGAGGAACACTGATCCGTTCATTGGTTTTTAAATTATTGTTAACAACACCTGCAAAAAGAAATAACATTGACATAATTGGCAACAAAGTAAACAAGGAATAATATAGAAAATAAATTAAAAGTCAAAGCAACTACTTAAAGATCTATACAAGATAAAGAATTTTCAGGTTTCTCCACAATGACAACAGCACAAGAGTTATAAAGGTTTTCAGACTTCTGACTCCTAGTCTTCTGAATAGGAATGTTAAGCAGTGGATGAGTTGGACTCAAAGTGAAATACACGTCCATAAAATGAAATCTCATATTAAAATCCACTGACCCCAAATTATATATACTTGAGACAGCAGAAGTTGTATAAGCACAAAAAAAAAAAAAAGGCCGTGCATTTCAAGTTTTAGCACAAAAAGAATGTTGAACTTGAGGAGGGCTGATCTGAAGAATTAGATGAGGTAGCTTAATAACTAATCCAATACTACACAAGAAAGGCCATGCTTATAAGGAACTAGATGGATACAAAAATAGATAGAGAACCTAGCATTGCACTAGCTTTTCCTAGAGTGGGTTTGCTAAGATTCTTAGATTTTTCAAATGAAAAGACAGATATAAGAGGCCTCCAACAGCATGACATCTCATTAGGGGGATGCAAAAAGACTATTAAGCATGGAACGCCACTTGGTGTGCATTTCAGCATTTTAGGAACAGAAACAACGCAGAAATGCTCAGAAATGGGGCTGAAAAGTTTTAGGTCGCTTCAGTGAGTTTGGTACAATTGAAAACACATTTTCCTGCTTAAAAGGTAATCATAACAAAACTCACTTGTCTCAGCCACTCTCTCTCTCTCTCTCTCTCTCTCTCTCTGTGAATCCAGTCTCCATGCCTGGTTTCTTCATTAGCAGCAGTCACTTCTCCGATTCCTATCTCAGCATTGTTAACATTGTTGAAGGCTCTTCTGAACCAATGAAGCATCAATAGGCTCTAATGAAGAAACATTAGTTTCTTAACTTGGTCTTCTTCATCCTCCTCAAATTCTGGAACAATTGCCATGGGTTACCCTTGACTCAAATGATTCCGTGAGTGAAAGTGGTCAACCAGCAACATAAATGGAGGGTTGATTAAGGAAAGAACTAGCTTCAGTCATCTGTAGGCTCTATAGGTGAATGGAAAGGGGAAGGAGAGTTCCAGACTTATAACCTAGTTTTGGCTGGTTAATTTGCCTGCTTTATAAAAAAAAAATTAAAATTTATTAACACACTTCGACATGTTATATTTATAAGTATGCCTCTATATTTTTTTATATTTATATTTATTTCCTTCAACATTTTACTACTTTTTTAGAAGTTGGTATTTTGCCATGTTCATTTCATGTCATATTTGTGCTATAACTTGGCAAAAAAATATCCTTCGATAAATAAAAACTTTTTAGGAGGTTACTTCTAATTAAAGTACTTCAAGACTAAGCACATGGAGGAAGCAAATCTGTAATTTGCTGAAGAAGTGCCTCCAAAACAGCTAGTGGAGCACTCTTCTTGCGTGGCTAAGGTCAAAATGCAGAGGAACTGAGGGGAAAAGACGAGGAAAGAAGTGAATTTTTGCACTGTCATTTTTACCCCGAAGTTTTTAGTGACAATTAAAATAGTCTTTATCATAGATGACTTGTTTGTCTTAAACAAATAAAATTCTTCTCCCTTCTCCATAGCACTCGACCATCATCCACAGCCATACCCCAATATCCAAACACAATGACAATGTTTCTCCTCCCTTCCCTTTATTAAGTGATTTTTAACGTGCCAAACACAATAAACTAAATATTTTCTCCTCCCCGTTCATCCCCTCAATTTCTCCTCTCTTTAAAAAATTTCCCCTTTCCTTCCCCTTCCCTCTCTACCTCATAACATGCATAGTATCAAGACCTGTTATTCTAAATCACCAATTGCTCTGCTGACCAAACTACTTATTATTTAAACATTGCAAAACATCAGCATAACCCTCAAGCCTGAAATTTAGAGAGCTTCATCAAGTGTTCATAAGAACCAGCTTATTGCCACAGGCTTTCCTCACTCTATAACAGTTTGTTCACATTTCATAAACTGCCAAAATTTTATAGTAGATGAAAATAGCTCATGAATCTCCTTCCCTGGCTGAATGAAGCAGACAAGGAACTCAGGAAACCTACAGTTATAGTCTAGATTTTGTGTAGAACTCAATTGGGATATTATAGATTACTTTCTAGTCCTCATACATAAGCTACTGTTAATATTTTAAGTTTAGGGGCAATTTTGTAGCCTCCATATTTGCTGAAAAATCTATCCAGATCCCATTAGGAGTCTTTGTATTTATTTTTTTTTTTAAGTCTTATTAGAGTCGTATGCTTTTTAGTTTGGTTTAGAATTCCAAATCCATAGATGATTAGCACTAGTATTAAAGGTTTAGCATATGTTTGTAAGGCCTTATTTAGAGTTTTAATCAATTAAAGTTTTCTTACAAATTGTAGCTCTTGAATTATGATAATGTGACTCCCAAGTTTTGATGTGACCTAATTCCAATTGTTCTTAAATTATGGTTCACAGATACTGTTCACATGGCCTAATTTGCAAGCTGTCACACATCACTGCATCATCCATGTATGTGCTTCTCTTTCTTAACTCAACACCACAATCCGAAAAGCTGGAAAGTGGAAAACATAATTCATATGAGAAGGAAAAATAATAATTCATATGGGAGGAAATGATAATTGGGGCTATCTAAAAATTACCAGAACTGTACCATAGCTTTTTCAGATTTCTGCCATGCATGTAAGCTACTCCTAACATTCTCAAAGAAAAAAATTATCTATCGAGGGGTGGGTTCCTATCGTCAATCTCTACATTCAATCCCAAATCTTATTTTCCACATTATAAATAGTCCACAAACTAACTTTATGTGGCAAGATAACAAATTTTCCACATGGAGTTTCTTTTGGATGAATGCCTAGACTCGTAATTTGAACAAGATTTTGTTTATGGATTAACTGAAGGGACATAGACATCAAAATTTTCCCCTTTTCTTCATTTTAACACTTCCATCAATGTTTAAATATTGGGATTTCCATTTTATTTTAAATTCATAATAATCTTTTGGTACATTGCATACTTTTGATAACATTATCAGAAAAAATGCCCAATAACAGTAGTATGACAGCAGTACTGAAAGAAATTTAATACTATCAACAAATTACAATTTCTAGAACATAAAATCCACCATCTTCAATTCTTTTTCCTTCCCCAAAAATAAAATGATACTCTCTGTGGCAATTAAAGAAAAGATATTCCTTCATAGCGACTAGCATTTCTGCAGTACTCAATTGACATGAGTAAACTAACACGCAACAAGAGCGATAAAAATTAACCAAAATGCAACAGTGACAAATTCAAACTTCATTTCAACTATAATCATGATAAGAAAGAAACCTTACTTAATGACAAAAAATAACCACCACCATCTGCTGCCTTAATTGCTAAGCTCTTTCTTACTTGACCAGCATTACTGTGCACAAATTCATTGGTCAAAGAAAGATACTAACACAATGAAAACAACAAATGTGATTAGGAGGTGTAAATGAACCAAGTATGATCGCAAACTAAGCTCTATAAAAACCAATTCAAACTCGACTTGCTTCTTAAACATACTTTAAAATTAAGCTTAAGATCGACTCGTTAATTTAACGAGTTGATCTCAAGTTTATCAGTACTTGACTCATAAGATTATGAACCAACTCAATAATAAATGAAATTATATATTTTTATTTATAATATACATAAAATTACTTTTTAAAAATATATTAATTAAAAAAAAGCAAATAATATATATTTTATATAGTAATTTACATTTATAATGTAATATCTAAATTTTTTATAATTTTTTATGTAAATATTAATGAATATATTAAGTTTTTAAAATAGAAATCTTATTTTTTTTAAAAAAATGATTAATAATTTTATTTATAATTTAATTCTAATAAAAAAATTTCAGCTTGATTAATCTTGCTTAGGCTCGCAAGTTTATATAATGTTGATAATAATTGACTCGAGCTCGGCTCGTTTATGAATGAACCAAGCTTGAGCAAATCAACATTCGACTCGTTTACACCCCTGAATGTGATGCTACCTCCATCCTAGGCACAGTCTAGAGATAGCCATTGCTTCTAAAATTTAAATGGTGTTAAGAAAAAATAAAAGAAACTCAAAAAAACCAACCTCGACAACATCGAAGGATCATGGAAGAAGTCAGACGAATCTCTCGGACCCATGTTTATCAAAGAACCCACCTCTGTTGCTGACAAAGCAAAATGCTAGAAAAATATCAACAGAATCAGCAATGAGATCAATAGTGGATGAGAAAGATAGAAACAGAGAGACTAGAATCCTCAGGAGTAGGAATAAAGCAAAGCATGCACTTGGTTGTTAAAAAGATTAAGATTGAAGATGAAGATGAAGAAAAGAAGAAAAGATTAAGAATTCTACGAGCTTCTTGTCAGAGTCATATTTGCGTTCACCAATAGCAGGCATGAAAGTCAACAACATAACACCACGGCGCTTAATTGCAAGATTCCCAGACTGCAAAATATGTAGAGAAAATGAGGATAAACTTGTTGGAGCTCCATAGACATGCATATGGAAATGTCAAAAGTGTAAAGTTAGCTCACATCCAACTTGGCAAAAGTTGGAAGAACGGGCTGAACTGAGACTGCAGCTTTTCCCTTGAAAACAGTGTAAGGAGCAAATATCCGTCCTGCAAAAGTTCTTGAAGTTTCAGATATCCAATGGCACATAATTCAAGCTTGCATTAGTCATAGAAAAATGTTTGCATAAATGTCTACACTACCTTCTGCAGTAAAATTCAGTCTAGAAGTTGAGATACTAGCCTGGAAGGTAAGAGCATGCACCCCTAAAGCATCTCTGACATCAGTAGACTTCCCAACAGTATTCCTATTTACACAAGAATAAACACCATAAAGTCAGAAACAAAAGGAACAAATAATGCCAGTCTTAAGAAGTTTGAAATAAATTCAAAGTCACCTTCAAGTTCATATATTAAGCTCATTGCACCTGTTGTAATTTCATAGATATTTCAACATGAAAACTCTAAGAAAAATAAATTCACACCGAATATACAAAAGAAGTGTTAGTATTAGTACCTCAAAAAAATTGAAAGCATTTCCTTCCAGAAACATTAGACACAATTAGCAGTTATCAAAAACAGGGTAAAAGAAAATGGAATTTCATAATAGCTAAAAGTTCTCAAATAAACATTTTACATTCAATAGTTAAACAAATGTATCCATTTATACAGTGCTCTCATCTAAAAATCAATCAGAAATGATTCTAAATCTAATGTTGGAAGTGTCAGCATCAAAGTAAAATATAAAAAATGAGAAACAAGGAAGACATGCAGAGGAACCTTCCAAAGGTATAAGTTGAGATACAAAAACCAATTTAAGGCCATGGATAACAATAAAATTTTTCAGCTGTTAGCAGGAATAGAAACTTCCAACCTAACAGAGAGAGATAGAACCTTCCCCCTTCCCTCACCCCCCTCATCTACAGCATGGAAAAAATTTGCTTCCCAGATTATTTGCCGTTCACGCATCAAATAGTTCATATTCAAAAAAGAAAAACAGAATTAGAAGTTGAAATGGCCTATGTTCCACTTTGAAAAGCAAAAATACCAACCCAAATAGCCTGCTCTTTTATTCCGTTAGGGCAAAATTTCTGGAACCAATAGAACAAATAAGCAGCAAAAGAGCAAATGAGAAATTTCTCAAGAATTCACAACTCCAACTCTCTCAAAATTTTTTGCGTTCAGTGAACAAATAGTTTTCAGTCAAAGGAACTAGAAGTATATATACCATCATTATCAAATGTAAACAAGTTCAAAATTTATGGAACCGTTTCCTTCTGAATGCATTCATGGATTCCACATTTTTCTTATTCTATAACTAAAAGAGAACTAACATTTTTCAAAAAAACAATGATGATAAAGTCGTAAACACCCGTTCAGTGGCTGAAAAATCGCACTAGAAGTGAAAGAACTAACAAGTCTGAAATTGAAGCTCAAAACATCATTTTCTTCGGTTTTCCAAACATTTTCTCGGCGACCAAACAGAAAATGAAACAATGTTACAGAAATTAGAACTAAACGAGGATAAGAATGGAGTAAGGGTTTGTTTTCAGTTTTTTTCAAAAAATAGAAAGGGAAAGAAATCGAACCTGGATTGCTGGACAAATCGCGCTAGCTTCAGCATTTTGAAAAGGAAAAGGGTTTCAGATAGTGAGGGTTTTAGAGCGAGAGAAAGTAAAAGAAATAGGTAAAATGGAAGATTTTATTATTACTGGAAGTCTGGCATGGTGGATAGGTGCATGAATATTCTGTGCACCTTCGCTTAGATTGTGGCACGTGCCACTCACACGTGGAAAATAAATTAAAATGAAAATACATAAACTCCAAGGGTTCATTGTGCAAATATTTATTTGATATTATTTATTTAAAAATTTTCAATTAATTTTATATTTTAATAATTTTAAAATATTAATTGCAATAATAAAAAATCAATACAACTTTAATACATTTTTTAATCAATCATATTAAAAAATATATTAAATTTGTAAAAAGTTTAATATATGAAATTTCATTATCAAATGTAAACAAGTTGAAATGCCTACCTTTGTGGAGGAGGAGGGCGACAATCCCCTGGATATATGAAATTTCATTTTAAGACATATAATGTTCATTTCGCCTCTTAAAATTGTACACACTATTTTTCATTTGTTTAAAACTCTTTACAACTTAAATTTGTAAAAAATTTAGTAGAACTCACATATGGCAAGTAAAAGGGGAAAACAATTAAAGCCAAATTACCACATTATATTACTTATTCTCTCTCCTCAAACTCATTTCTTCTCTCACTCCTCCTTTCTTCTCCAATTTATTTCACACATTGACAAAAACTTCATGAAATAGAAATTTCAATCTTGAGAAGAAATTTGCAAGCAAAGAAATTAGAGATTGATTGGACATTTGATGGGCATCTCTCTTCTTTATTAATTCAATTCAATTTATATTCTTTATTCTTCAAGATTTTCTAATTAAAATTAGATATTGAAGAGCAAACATAAGTGATGATGAAGACTAAATATTCTATTTCTATTACAAATTTCACATTTGTTAATGATGAGATGACTTTGCCCATTATATCTATGGCCAGTTATTTTGTTTTTTCCATCTCAACATCTATAATACCAATATCATCATCAAGCAGCAACTTTGACATGATGATGATGATTTCATGTGATATTAATGGTAGTAATGATGGTAAGGCTAACAAAAGTGGTTCTTAGACTTTTTAATAGGGACCAAAATTTTAGTTCTTCTTTTATTCAATTTGTTTCAAACTCCAATTGTCCCTCTAAAGCAATAGCCATAATACTAACCATTATTATCATCCTAGTATCTACTATTCTTAAATCATCTTGAGGTCTTGAATACTTCGGCCACTCCTAACTCTTCCTCCATCTCTTCATCATCAAATGAAGCAATAAATGATGCATGAGCTAATAACAATGATAAAGCTTCAAGAAAGGAAGAAGATCAAGAATAAGAATAAGAACAAGAAATAATGAATGCTACTATATAAATAAAGTGGTGTTCTTTAATTAATTTCTTGATGGATAATGTTTGTGGCGGAGAGCAGTGCAGAAAGGAGGAGAAGGGAAATTTGAAGAGCTAGGCCATTTGGAAAATTAGAGAGAAACCGAACGATGGGATTTTAGGAAATCAGAAATGAGTTTGGATTTGATGATTAAGAAAGAGTTCTTTGATGCATTCAATCTACTTTTTATTTTTGAACTTTTAAAAATGTAAGAAAATGAGTTAAAACTGCTTTTATTTCATCTTGATTTTAGTTTAGTTTAACAGTAATTGAATTTGATTCCAAAAGCTGGAGATACAAATATCCCTTAACATCCATAATCATCAAGCAAGACTTTATAAATTATGCCAGACTATTACTGAGGAACTTAGGAGAAGAAACTCAACCCTCTTTATTCTTTAACCCTTAACAATAACTAAGGTGTAACTTGGGCAATCTAACTCAGTTCATATTCAACACTTACAAATCCATATATAATCAAGAAGCCATGACAAGAAACCATAAATAAAATTATAATCATTTTATATGTAATGATCTCTAAGTGACTCTGTTATACATAAAAATCAAATTCTCTCCTTAAAGACATAACATAATCATATTACCCACCTATCCATATAAGTGTGAGGCTAAGAGTACAAATTTATTTTTATATCTAAAACATAAACATAATCCATGAAGTGGAAAATGAATGTTGAATGCATTCTTATAAAAAATGAATAATATTTCACGATAGGTCTAAAGTGATATTTATCAAGTTAACCAAATACATCATCAATAACTTAGCAAAATACATTATTACATGGATAATCATAACATCAACACATCTTCAAACTTCTCTTATAACCTTCAACCTGAGGCAAGAGAGTCTTGGAATAGATAACAATTATTATATAACACTATGAATCATATAACACACCATATTTATAATCTAACTTATGTCAAGCATTCATATGAACAACCATTCAAGTTATCATTCAATTTGTATCAAGGTAGCTTAAATCTATAAAAATTCCTAACTAGATTATAAGTAAATCCATATTTGCCCTGTGCCTTATCCAATATAAAGGAAGAGAAGTCTCTCGCAAAAGAGGATTTCTAAACACCTTTATCAAAGGAAGGATTTAATAAGTGGGGAACCATATTAGTTGACCTCAACACATGATCGTAAGCCTTTTGCCTCTAGTAAAAAAAAAAAAGTCTATCTCACCATCTTATGAAGCATACCATAACTCTAAAATAAATAGCAAGTTATTTTGCTGCAACTCTATTTAATAAAAAAGCTTAAGGGGCATTATTTATGTTTAAAATTTCATGAACATATGATACCTCATAAAAAGGGAAAGAGCATGCCAAGTATCCAATAAGATTTTGGGGTTGTCATGGCTCTATGCCTATAAATAGCCTCATCAAAGAAGCACTAAGGAACTCTTTCCAATATTAAGAACACGACTCTTACATTATTTTCCATAGCTTCTTAACTTTAAGTTCTAGATTTAATTTAGCTTAAAGATATTGCTTTACTTGGATCTCAATCTTTACTCTATGCTTGTTACCTTTTAATTTTAAGATTTAATATCAAAACCTTATATTTCCTTCTAAAATTTTAGGTTTAAAACTTTTACTTTCCATGCGCTTTACTTAATGTTTTTAGTTTGTGCTTTGTCTCTCCAAAGACACTTCAAACCTATATACCTTTTAATATGCTTTTTCTCTATTTTTTAACTTTCTTTATGTTTGTGTTAGTTTTAGGGCTTATGTTGTTCTTTTTTCAACCATTTTTAGTCTTACCATCTTCTTTATGTTGTATTTTTTTTTTTATGTTTTTCACTTTTATTTGGTTTGTTTTATATGTTTTGATTGTTGGAAATTTTTTATTATGTGGGCTAATATTAATTATGGATTGATTTTAATTATTTGTTAAAACGGACTGAATAATATAGTTTATTGATTGTGGGTAAGCCCAATTAAAATGTGATCAATGGAGTTATGGGCTTGTAACATCTTTTGTGGGCCGATATGGAAGATGGTCAATGTAGGCCTATTTTAACATAGACCTGTGATGGGTGGGCCTGTTAAAATTATTATAAATAGGCTAGGTCCTATCTCCTGCCTTCATAACAGAAAACCCTAGTTGCTATACCCATTGTAGCCGTTTTCGAGAAGGTCAAGGAGAGGAAGATTTAGTTTTTCGTTTACAATAGTTCTGACGAATTTTTTCAAGTGTTTTTATTTCAGCAATCGGGATTATGGCTCAACATAATTTGGGATTCAACGCGGAGACAGGTACACAAATTTGTTTCCGTTCAGTAATTAAATTTTTGGTGTTCTATAACTATGTACAAGATCCTATAATTAAAATATTTACATGTGGTATCAGAGCATTGGTTGTAGTACATAATTTTAGAACCCTAAGTGTTTTCTATTGTTGAAGAAAAAAAATTTATTTTGATGATCAAAGCTACTGTATCGCTTTGATATATATTAAAGTTGATTGAATCACCATAGGTGGCTTGGTTAGCTCAGACTGTTGAGGGTGACAGTATTGATTGGTTAGGTTGAGAGTTCGATCCGTGATACCGTAGAATTTTTTTTCTGGCAGAGTTATTATTGTAGCAAATAATTATATATTTGTTTGCCCCACCGTAACATACTGTTGGCTGAGCGCGGACGGTTGGTGATAGCTCTAAATCCCTATGGGATTGCGGGTTCGATACTCACGGAGGTAGATTATTTTTGACAGTTTCGTTTTCTTTTCTTTCTTTCCGAAGACCCGGCCCCTCGTCTTCCTCTATTTCCATGGCCGTCGATTTTTTTTTCTTTCTTCTTTCTTTTGTTCATCATCAACACGCAAGATGAAGATTAGATCGGCCATCCAGGTGCAAGACTTGGCCATCACCTTGCTGTTTTTGTTATCCCAAGATTTCCGCTCGATGGGAAAAGAAAAGTCTTTTCTTGGTGTTTTCTTTTTTTTTTGTGTGGCTGGATTGTGTGTTCCTTGATTGTTGAACGATTGATGAAGTTGATTTGTTGTTTTGTGTTCTGGCCGATCCCTGTCCGATTCAAGATCGGAGAAAAGAAACTGTGAAGCAAAACGTAACAAAAAAAAAATTGACAGACAAAGGGGAGAGGGATGCGCGCCGTGGGTTTCGAACCCACGACCGCATCCCATTCCTTCACGCACGTTAGCCAACCGAGCTAAGCGATATTTCTGTTACGATCTTACGCGGACTAATATTTATATTAATGACTTATATTCATATGCACAATGTTATTCTTTATATTTGTTTTCATAATTATTAATAAGTATATATATATATTTATATGGTTCAAATATATTTAAATTAATTGTCAATTTATTATTTAGTGATATTAATTTTGCAATAAAATTAATTAAATAAATAATTATTTATTTATTTATTTGTTTATTTTGCACATATATGTGAATATAATTATGTGCTCAAAAATTAAGGTATTTTTTTTTTTTGGTACCTTGTGTATTTTTGGAATATATATTTGTGTTCAGTATGTATTTTAATTGGGCTATTATAAATCTCTAATTAAAAATAATTTTTATGGGCTGATGTGGGTGTTACCGCCAAAGTGGGACATCTATTGAAATTCATAGA
>CATIWR010098594.1:0-47219 GCA_949677035.1 Omphalea diandra | reverse complement strand
CATTCTTTGTCATTTTTTGATGTGTCATTACAAAACATAAAATATTTTTATATATATATATATATATATATATATATATATATATATATATATATATATATATATATATATCTACTTTGCCCCTAGCTTTCTAAAAGATTTTGCTTCTACCCATTTCGAGAAGTAATCAACTGCTACAATAATATACTTATGTCATGTTACAAAAGTTGTTTTGATTTCTCCTATTACATCAATGCCATCATACAGTGAATGGGCAAGGCAAAGTCAAATTTTATAATTTTATCGGTGAAAATGGTTATGATTACCGTGAATTTAGCATTTATGGCAAACTCTCGCAATCCTGATATAGTCATGTTCCATGGTTCTCCAAATAGTATCCCATCCTCAAAATCTTTCTAGCCAAAACCATTCCATTCACATGGGAACTACAGACCTCCTGCATACACCTCTTTCATTACCCTATTAGCTTATTCTTTCGTTAGACTTCTCAAATGGCCACTATATGGTATCCATTTGTACACCATATCATCAGACACTATGAGTTGTGATGTTAACCTCCAAATTGCATCTCTATCCTTTTTTTATGCCACCTTGGAAATATCTAATATCACAAAATCATAAGTGAATGATCTAAAAAAATAATTTGAAAAGGTTTAGAGATTAAATTATGCATTTGGTATATCAATGTTGATAAGTATAGGTGCCAAACGAGTCCAGTTAGGTTATTTCAAATTACATTGTTTTTGAACCGGATCATTTTTAGATCATGTTGTTTTTAGATTGAGGTATTTTGGTTCAAATCGAGTTTGAATCACTCAGATTTCAAGCGGATTCTAGTCATGCATAAAAAATTCTATGTTAGATTTTAGATTTACTCTTAAAAATAATATTTTGAGTTGAGTCAAGTCACGTCATTTGTTATTCAATATTTTTAAATGTCCATTAGATTTTTATTATTTATATAATATTTTCTCATAATTTATTAAGAGGAAAACAATAATTTTCTCTTAAAAATTATTTTTAGTCAAATAGATTTTACATAAAAAGAATTTAATAAGCAATTTTTATTTTTGTTTAAATGCTTAATAACTTGAACTACGTTCACATAAAATAATATTCAGGTCATACATTATAATTTAAACTAATCTATAGATAAACATACATTGTCAAACAATAACAAAGCACTCATTACAAAAAATTTGTGTATTATGATAAAATTTTGTATGGTAAAATTAATTTATCTTAATGTATGATTTTATCATGATAAAAATCAAATTTATCATAATTATTATAACAAAATGAGTAAACTTGTGATTAATTTTTTTTATGTATTAAATCATTTAAGAAATTATGATAAAAATTTGGCTTAATGACCCAAAACAATGAAACTTTTATGTAAATTTTCAATTGTATCCAAAACTTATAATTGAGTTAATTACATCCTAATTTAATGAATTGATTTTAATTGTGCCCCAATTGAAAATCAAAATTTAGTAAAATACATATTTAGACTCAATTGACCCTTATATTTCTTCATTTAGTTCGATCAAATCTCAAATTAAGTTTCGAACTTAACTAATATGATACTTTTATTTTTCATTCAACTTAATCCTATTTTCACTTAATTAAATTTATTATGCATTTCTATATTGTAAATTTTAATTTTATATTTGAATTTAAAAATTAAAAATTTAGAATTTAAATTTATAATTCATAATCAATCTCTCATTTTTTTTTTTTAAAAAAAATTGTCTCAATTTCCTTTGAAAATTTAAACCATTTAAAATAAAAACTTATAATAAAGTTTTAAAAAATCAATTATATGAGCTAAACAAAGATGATACTTCAATCTTCTATTTAATTTAATCTCATTTTTGATTAATTTAATTTATTATGTACTTTATATAATGAATTTTAATTTTGTATTTAAATTTTAAAATATAAATTTACAATTCATAAAAATCTCTCAACCTTTCATTTAAAATTTTGTTCCTCAATCGCTCATTAAAAAAATTATTTTTTACCTTTTAAATAACAAATTATTCAAATCATTTTAAATAAAAACTTCTAATAAATATTTAAAAATTAATTATATCAGCTTAATTAAGTTAATACTTTTATTTTAGATATAATTTGATCTCTTTTTTGCTCAATTAATTTTATTATATATTTTTATATGAAGAATTTTGATTTTATATTTAAATCGATAAATTTAAAATTTAAAATTATAATTCATAAAATATTTTAATTTCTCATTTAAAAATTTGTTCTCTCAATCTCCCCTTCAAAAATTAATATTTATATTTTAAATAATAAATTATTTAATTCATTTAAAATAAAAACTTCTAAGAAATATGTAAAAAATCAATTTCATAAGCTTAATTAAGATAATACTTTTATTTTATTAAATGTAATCTCATTTTTACTTAATTAAATCATTATATACTTTTTTATGATAATTTTATATATAAATTTTTAAATTTAAATTTATAATTTATAAATCTCTCAATCTCTCATTTAAAAAAAAATCATTCAATCTCTCCTTCAAAAGTTAATTTTTATATTTAAATAATAAATTATTTAAACGTTTGAAATAAAAAATTCTAAGAAATGTTTAAAAACTAATATATGATATGAACTTAAATATTCTCAAAAAATTTATCAACGAAATAAAAATTAAGAATTTATTGTTTATTATTTAAATATTTTAAAATAAAATTTTATAATTAAAAATATGAAATTAATGTAAAATTAATTATTTATCAATTAAAATCAAAATAAAATTTTAATATTTGTATAAAAATTATTTAAATTGACTAAAAATAAAAATATTATCTTATTAAGCTTTAAACTTAATTGTAGATGTTGAAAAATATGTCTTAATTAAGTCAAAATCTATTATTTACTAATTGTTACTTTTGACTTAAGGTAGAATTGAAATCATTTCATCAATTAAGATGTAATTGACTCAATTAGAAGTTTTAAATATAATTAAAAAATTCATAAAAAGATTTGAATTTTTGAGTCATCAAGCTCAAAAATTTTTTACTTAAAAATGTTTATCATAATAAATGAGTATATATAGGGCAAAGCTAGAAAAAATATTTAAGGGGGCAAACTTTACTTCATTGTAGTACATTAAAAATATTTCATTCAAAGTAAACTAACAAAATAATGTATAAAATACATTAACAATAATTAAATTTGAAAAAACATAATGTACTCAAAGAATAACATCAAATGCTAAAAAAAAATAAAATTAACGTTTAAACTTCTAAATATAATGTCAACATACCTTACAAGTTTTAAAATTTTCTTACTGTATTAGGAGTCTTGAATTATTTTAAGATACACATATAAACAACAACATAAGAAATATTAGAAAATACTCAACATAAAACATATAACAATAAAATTACATAAAATAAACTAACTAATAATTAGCCTTTTACAATTGTTCTCTATAAGGCCTTATATTTTGATAACGTTAAAAAATTTTCTCATTATCAACACTGTCAAAGATATCTCTCTCAACATATGAAATCAAACAATAATTCATCCATGAATCACACATTCAATTTCATAGTCAATTATTCATTAATTTTATCGTATAAATCACTTTTTCCATAGTTACAATAGCAATTGACGAAATTAAAGCTAATCTCACAAGTAAATACATGAAACATCCTTTTTTTTTTTTTATTCAATCAATCTCATGGCAAGATCACTAATACCTCCTGACTTTGAGAATCTATCATCGAATCTCATGTCAATAATATAATTATCTAGTTGATTGCCAAGAAAACAAGCTCCACCTTTGAGAAATCGAAAAGATTAAAAAAGATGAACTAATTTTTGCTTGTCAAAAGCACAAAAAAAAAAAAATCATTTCGACTCAAACATGCCACATAAAAAAGCAACTATATCTTGACCTTGGTGAAATGATTGTTATGTTCTTGTAATTGCATATGAATTAGAGTATAGAATAATTCAACTTGATAATAATGTACATATATCATTTTTTTCGGAATTTTGACCTGACCATCCTCGAATGAGAAAAATATCATCCATATTGCGTCATTCATAAAATAAAGAAACTTCACCAAATAAAGACCTTCAATCTCTCATCATTTGGAGTCATTGTTTAGACACTTTAACCAAAACAATGCAATTGATGATGTCTTGATCTTTTCTTTATAATGCTTGTAATAATTCATTTATGACTTCTAATATGTTTATCATCACATGCAAGTTGAATATATATTCAAATGATTTAGTAGATTAAAGAAGAGCATATGTTTCACCCTTTTGCTCTGAATTTATGTCTTCTTCTAAAATTATCTCACAAACATCAACAACAAAATCAAACATCATAATTAGATTTGTTAATGAACGATAATGTGAGCCCTAACATGTATCACTAGGTCTTTGAAGAGAAGTTTCTTGATGTAAACCTCGACCATTTATGATTTCACCATTTTACATGCATCAACAATTTTCAAGTTGTCTTTCACGAAGAATATCTTTTCTTTTGCAAGAAGCTCCAACCACATTTAACAAGCTTGAGACTATATTAAACAACAAGGCAATTTTCACTTGATTTTTTGTCACTACTATAAGTGCTAATTACAATCGGTGAGCAAAATAATGAATATAATATGCAAAACTATTTTCTTTCATTATCAAAGTTTTCATACCATTAACTGCACATTGCATGTTACTAGCTCCATCATAACCTTGCCCACGTAGAGATGATAAACTCAATCCATACTTTGAAAGTAATGTCTCTATTGCAAGCTTTAATGATAAAGAGGTTGTGTCACTTGCATGTATAATAATAATACAATGTTCAAGCATACATTCTTTTGCATTCACATACCACAAACTGCCATTTTTCTCTTTAATAAAGATATCACGAGCCTCTTCAAGAAGAATAAGAAACAACCTATCTTGAATATCATTAATTATATTAGTGGTTTTAATTGCAGCGGCATGTGCAATATCTTTTTGAATTTTCAGAGAAATAACCTTGAGATTACCATGTGCATTTTCTAAGAC
Source organism: Omphalea diandra (assembly GCA_949677035.1). NCBI lineage: Eukaryota > Viridiplantae > Streptophyta > Magnoliopsida > Malpighiales > Euphorbiaceae > Omphalea > Omphalea diandra. Next base: position 42,161 of record CATIWR010098594.1, on the reverse strand, counting down.
AATATTGTTGATATCTTGATCATGATTAGCCAAGAACTGTAAAAATTAATGAGAATATCCTTTACAAAAGTAATTGAATACAATCAACTAATGTAGTTAATTGAATTCTATAGTCCCTCCAAGCTTGATTGGATTATCCAACATAAGCAACTAGAATATGTTGCTTTTGGTTCATCAAATCCTGACATTTCTTCAAAGCATTGTTATGAACACTACTTGGACCTCCTATATGAATCTAAAATCTTTTCTTCTTTTTCCATTTATTAAACCATTAGCAACAAAAGTATTACCACTAGATTAATGTCCAATATTTGACCTATATAGACATCAACATAAATAAAATGCAACATCTTTTGTAACACTATACTCGAACCAATTGCCATATTCCTTAAACCAAGATGAAACAAATTAGTGATAAACATTTCCTTTTTTTTTTTAATGGAAAGTCATTGTCAAAAGGTTAATAAGGCCCTTTTTACAAATAAGCCATTCTTATCTTGTCACAATCATTAGAATGATAATCTAAAATTTTTCTTCGCAATCCAAGACCTGAAGGATGACCATCTAAGTTAATTTTTAAATGAGGTTTCTTCAAAGTGTTGGAACTATCACAATTCATAATGATATCCTTGTTTGTAAGAGATTGTTTAATGAAAATTTTTCTTTTGAGAAATTTATCTATACTATAATCGAAATCACATAAAAAATAATAAATTACCAAAATACAAAAAAAGTTATACATTTAATTTGTAGCGTAATAACTAATGAAAAAATTAAAGCTAAAAAGTATACATTAAGATTGAGCATACTAAATATGTGTAATTTTTTAAGCCCCATTTTTATTTGTTTTATTTCATAAGGCATATTTTGTAATAAGAAAAAGTTGATTGACAACATATACAATTGATGAATGTTACACTAACTTTGTCAAACTGTTTGATGCATAAGAGAGCAATTTACATACTACACTGTCAAAAATAAAATTATGAATTCTCGAAATTAGCATATTCACAAACCCAATTGTTTAATAAAAAAAAGAAACTATACCGAGAAGAAAAAAGACCTTTAAAAAAAGAAATTATACCAAGAAAAAAAAACACCTATTCAGGGCAAATGACAATTTAGGATCATAGCAAGAAGAATTGTCTTGATAAGTTGATTAATGAGAAAGACGAAAAAAAAAAAGGGAAAGTGAGGTGGATTATTGCGTGAGAAAGAAAAAAGGCAGAAAGTAAGATGAAGTAGTGGAGAAGCCAAAAAGCCAAAAGATAAAATTTAGAAGTTGATGCAAATGGCTAAGGCAAGATAATCAAGGAACCACTTCAACGTCAAGACCCAATCACAAGGGGAAGACTAAAGAAGTTTAAAGAGGCCATTGGAGCATTCATGCAATAAGCAGTTACAGTTGGATTAATCCAAGAAGAGCAAATGATACGCGATACCCAATTAAAAGATGATGGAAGCTTAAACTCTTCAAATGAAACTCTTAACTTAATATAATGGAACCCAACTATTGGAGAGCAACAAAAACCAATCCAATTCAACTAAGACATGAAAGAATAAACCCAAGATGTGTAGGCAAGGCAAAAAGGCCCAAAAATCAAAGATTGTTGCAAGATTTTCTAAGTTGACAATGTTTCCTAATGCCATTAGGATTTCCTCATTAGACTGAATCTTTTTTCTTTTATATTTAGGATTAGTTCTTTAGTTAGAAAAGTATCTTGGCCTAATCTTATTAACCAATCATAATGTTTCTTTAGTTTTTCTATTTAGTTTAAGATTGTTTTTTCCTTATTAAATTGGGAAATAATGAATTATATTAAGAAATGTAAACTAGATCCTAATTGGTTTTTGATTAAACATTATAAAACTATAAAATAGCTCCCATATTCTGCCAAGAGTGTATTCATTCATTCAATACTATTATTGTTAACAATTTTGCTTATAAGATCAAATTCTATTCTTGAGTTATTGAGTGGACTTTGTGAGGTTGTTGAGTAAAAACTTAATAATTTCATAAACTTGTTAATTCAGATCTTAAATTGGCTTGGTTAATTTAAGGTTTAAGTTAATACAAATTTGAATCTTTATAACTTAGGTTGTTAGAAACAAGTTTTCTAAAAGTTTAGTTGAGATTTAAATATCAAAACTTCAATACTTGGTTTGATAGTTTTCGATAACTATTTTTTAGCATACGTGCAACGATCAATCCAACTATGTTCATATAAGTACTAAAAATAAAAAATATTTTATTACTCTATTACTGACTTTCTATCATTGCCTAATAGTATTTGAAATGATAAATTGTGATTCTGATAATATAAGATTTTGTTAAGATCGCGTAATTATTATGAATACAGTTATATAATTATACAAAGTGAATATATTAAATATCAAATTGAATTAATAAAAATAAATATAATATAATATATAATAAAATTCTATGTAAAGTTTATAAATAAAAACTTAGATATAATCCTATGCGCAATGAACTATTGGTGTTTCGCGTGGCATCGGTGCACCTTCTTTGGTCGGTATTTATCCTGCACAAACCATACGGCAATGTGCAAATTTTTTTAAAAAAGACATGACTGAAGCATATTTAAACTCACAGCGGAAAATTTATTATTATCGTTATTAAATACAGTAGCTAAGGCTACCACAGCCCAACTGGGTCGTCATTTTTTTGCTTTATTCAGGAGCAGCATAATGCATATGTATGACATTATTACAAGATGCGTGGGCATGCATATCATAGACTACAGAAGTAGACCTACGCGGAGGAAGTTTATAATAAGGACAAATACAAGGCCAACAACCCACGTGGCTTGTCTTTGTCAGTCAATAATTATCCGGAAAACACGAGTCATCATTTCTGGTGAACTAATTTAAAGCCCGTTACAATTGATGTTTTTAGAAACGGACAGGTGTCAATTAATCAATTTTGATTTAATTAATCTAATTAATTTAATTGATTTAATTTAATTAATTTAATAATAAATAAAATTTTAAAAATATTACTAAAACAATTTTAAAAAAATATTTTAAAATAAATTTATTTTATTTATAATAATTAAAAATAAAAAATAAATATTAAAAATTGATTCAAATCAAACCAAATTGATTATTAACTTAATTTTTGATTTTACTAACTTGATCAATTAATATGTTTTAATTTTTCAAACATTAATTAAAATCTATACAATTTTAAAAGATTAATGTTAATAATAGAATGAGAGACTATTTAAAAGTGCAAAAGGGTTAGTTTGATTTGGACAGGGTTAATTAGGTTCAAAATTAATTTTTTAATTAACTAGAATTTAAAAATATTAATTTTAAATTATTTAAATCCTTTTTATATATGAAACAATAACGTGTAATACACGTAGTTAAATATCAAAATCATCAACAAATTAATTCAAAAATATATATTTTTTATCATTTTTTTATTTATATCTCTCATTCTACAAAACAAATTCAAATAAATAAAATTAAAAAACATAAAATTCATCATTTATCTTCTATGAGGAAAAAAAATACAATACAAAAATAGAAAACTCATCAATTATCAAACCATTATCAATCTTTATATCAACTATATGAGCAACTCAAAAAAAAAAAAATCCATCACTTCTAAATAATTCAAATCTAAAGAAAATCAAATACATAATAAGTAAGATAAACTTGCCACTAACCATGATAAAAAAAAACAAAAGTTGTTGGCCCTTGGCACCAAGAAAGAGGGGTTGAATTGACGTATAAAAATTAAAACAAGAAAGTAAGAAGGATAATGAATAGAAGAGAGACATGAGATTTATAGTGGTTCGGGTATAATCGACTCTACGTCCACTTCCCAATTCTCTGTAATTGGGTGTTCCACTACCTTCAAATGGTGTTTCTAAGCTCACACCTAACTTTTACACTTGTGTTTTCAAGACTCACACAATAATCTTTACACTTGTGTTTTTGAGGCTCACACAACAACATTTACACTTGTGTTTTTTAAGGCTCACATAACAACATCTTTTAGTGTTTTTACAGGCTCACACTACAACCTTTACAGATGATGTTTATGCTCACACCAAACAATCACCTAAAGAAAAGAAAAGATTGAGTAGCAAAATTGCAAGAGTTTAGGTTACAAATTAATGAATTCTCTTGCATTTACATCTATTTGGTGAGATATTTATAGACTCTACCCACCAAAGAGACGTAGCAATAAAATTGGTAGCAAATCTCCAAAGTATGCTAGACAAATTCTACAATAAATGCTTATCAGGCTTCATTTGCGATCGCTATTACTCTTTTGCGGTCACGAATTTTCAATTTTCCATACGGGAGCCCAAAAATGTGGCGAAAATCCCCGTTTGTGTCTAACGGCTAGTCCACATGTCATCTTCTCATTAGTTCACCAGGAAAATATAGTCGTTGTCTTTTACCTGCTCACAAAAGTAGCAGTTGCAATTTTTCTTGTACAAGCCGCGACTTAGGATGCAAATTCGTCTGTCAAAATGTTCATCTTCTTCTTCATGATTATCGGTCGCTACCTACAAGTTGTCATCGCTATCTTTGTCTTCCAACTGTCACCTATGACACTTGTCATGTTGTGGTTGTGGACTTGATTCCCTCTTGAGTTACTTCAAAATTCACGATCGCAACTGAGGCGTTACACACACCATGAATTCATTTGTGACTTTGGCTTTCCTTTCTTTGAATTGGTTGCAGCAGAGAAGTGGCTCGCAAATTTGTCTGTCCAATTTGTCAACCTACCTTAGTCTAGTTCATGGTCGAGAATTAGGAGACACTTTGTTTTCTTTAGAGATTATGGACTTCATCCAACTTCAAAACAACACTTAATTGAAATATTAGAATTGATCAATCTCCACTGTCAAGATCAAAAAAGGTTTAAGACTTAGGATTAACCATCCTAGTCTAACAATCTCTCCTTTTTTATTTTGACAACTTAGATTGATCTAAAGGGAAAATATTATAGAAATATTAAGTCTGAGTGAAGTTAAGGTAAAATTTCAATGAACAATACTTATGATAAAAAATTTCTTAAGTATGACATTCAATCATTAAAAAATCTTAAGTATGAAGGTATGATGCTCCCCTCAACTTATGCAATAATTTGCAAGTTATTATTTTCTTCCCCTTAAACTTAGAGTCTTACTATCTCTTTCCTTTTGGCAAGATCAAAAAGAGGGTGCATAAGGAAAAAGAAAACAAGCATAAGTGTACATAAGGAGCAAAATATGAATGTAAAACATAAAGATAAAGTTCATCAATCACATAAGACAATGAATTATAAAGAAACAACTATTTTATATATATATATAAACTTAGAAACAAGGTGTGTGTGGGATCACACTTTTTATAAGTGAAAACTTAAAGAAATAAAGATCCCTAATCTAGAAAGTATGAGAATCATCTCCAGAAATGTCTTCATCTTCACCCAAATCTTCAACTTCAGCCTCATCTCTATCCTCCACTTCATCATTGCCTTCTTTTTAATGAGTGTCTTCAAACTCTGTGAGGTCCAAAAGATGGCAAGGGGGGACTCCCAACTTTTCTTGCAAATCAACCATATCACTATGAAGATGAGATAGGAATCGTAGTCTCCTTTTCATCATCCTCATCAACTTGTCAAGCTTGCTGTTGATGGTTGTAAGTGAGAGTTTAGCTTAGGTTGAGGAGGGATGGATGGAGCTCCTTCTTCAATAGCTAGTCTCTTCCTTTTGAAAGCTTGTGAAGTCTCCATTTTCTTTGCTCCAACTGCACCTAGGGTCTATGCATAGGTGTCCAGATGAATTGCCTTGGCGTTAATAAGGTAGGTGAGATCTAGGAAGTTTTGTGAAGGTAGAAGTTTCTTGGTGAGGAATTTCTCATTTTCCTCATCAAGTGCTTTTACAAATTGGTAAATGGCTATGATATGTGAAGGTAGTAGAAATTGGCTTTTGGGTTTGGTACTCATGTGAATCAATTGATCCACAAGGTACTGGCAAGTTTGGATTAATTTATTTTTGACAAGGTAGAAAAGAAATGCCAAGTCTTTTTAGGACACTTTCTCGTTACCATCACCTCTTGCATTTACAGAAAAGGTGATGATACATTGGAGGATCCAAAGTGGAAGGGATTTGACATGTTTGACCAAAGAGGAGTGAGGGAAGTGTTTGGTTTCAATTGAAATGTCTAACCAAAATTCAAAATAAATAACATCATGTGTGGAGATTATGAAGAGGATGTTTTCTTCGACTTAAAGATTAACAAAAGAAGAAAGTTGGTCAAAAGTAATGTAAAAAGGGTTGCCAAAGCTTGGAACACTAACCCGTATTGACTTGCAGGAGATTCGGCTTTGCGACTTAGATAGATGATGGACATGAATTCTCACACAACCTCTTCATAACCAGGTTCATCTCGAAAGATAAACTCATTCCAGCTAAGATTGGAGAGGAAAGCTCGAATTTCTGCATTGATACCTAAGGTTTCCAGCAGAAAGGTTAAGGGTATCTTGTTTGGGAGGATGATCTTGGAGGAGTTGGCTTTGTACCTTTCTTTCTCCTCCTTGGTAACTCCTTTCATAAGGTGGAGTGCAGCGGGGTACAAAAGGTTAAACCACTCCCTTTCTTTTGTCTGCCTAGGGCCATTGCAAGAGATGAAGAAAGTTTGGGAGAAGTTGATTACTTTGAGAGAGAGAGAGAAAGAGAGAAAAGTTGTTTGGAATAGAAGTGAGGATGTCACTATTGAAGGGGGGTATTTATAGCCATTGAAGGGGTATATAAACGACTAGAAATGACTAGAAATGAATTAATGAAGAGTTGGAAATTGTTGGCAGTCAAATCACTTAAATATCTAGGTGGTTGCTCTAATTTGCATTCGCGAAATCATGAGTCGCGACTGTGAATTCTGGAAAATGTGAGTAACGGACAAGTTTTCCTCGGGATTATGCGCCTTAATGGTCAAATTTTTGAAAATTTGACCAAAATTCATGGTGGAGCAGAAATTTCAATACCACAAATTGATGTTTGATAGCTGGGTGAAATTGACTTGTAATTCACGATGGTGAAGGAAGGATAGCGACCACAAATTATGAGTCAGTAAGGAAAAATAATTGAATTTTGAAAAAATTGTGATCCACTTTACTATATCAAACACAAATATCACAAATCAACAAATATCAATACACATAGCAATATCACACATAAGATCAAAAATTTTCACCTTAGGGAGCTTCTATCAAGCATTCCCAATTATCTCTTAATGAAGTTCATTCTTTCTTCATTTAGAGGTTTAGTGAAAATGTCTACAAGTTGATGATTTGTATCAATAAATTCTAACACAACATCACTCTTTTGCATATGATCTCTAAGGAAATGATGTCTATTATCTATGTGTTTGCTCCTAGAGTGTTGGATAAGATTCTTAGAGAGATTAATAGCACTTGCGTTATCACATTTAATAGGAATGTGATCAATCACTTTGCCAAAATCCTTTAATTGTTGTTTCATCCAAAGGACTTGGGTGCAACAATAACCCACAACAACATACTCAAATTCTGCGGTGGATAAGGCAACCAACACTTGTTTTTTACTAAACCAAGAAACTAGGCATTCACTATAAATTGGCAAGTCTCGAAAGTGTTTTTTTTTATCTAATAGGCTACTTGCATAATTTGCATCTAAATATCCTACGAGACTAAAGGAAGAATCCCTAGGATACCATAACCCTAAGTGAATTATGCCATGCAAATATTTAAAAATCCTCTTAACTGCATTCAAATGAGACTATTTAGGAGAAGATTGGAACCTAGCACACATACAAACACTAAATATGATATCTGGCCTAGAAGCAGTAGATAAAGCAGAGATTCGATCATAAGCAAAGATCTGATCATACCTCGAGATCTCTTTTCATCCACCATTTTGCCTGATTCATCCTTATCTAGCTTGATGGTACCACTCATTGGGGTTTTAGCTATCTTGCAACCATCCATGCCAAATTTCTTGAGTATCTCCCTTGTATATTTGGCTTGGTTGATGAAGATCCCTTCCTTGGATTGCATGATTTGTAGACCGAGAAAGAACTTGCGCTCTCCCATCATGCTCATTTCAAATTCCCTAGTCATACACTTAGCAAAATCCTCACAAAGAGATTCATTAGTAGCATAAAAAATTATATCATCAACATAGATTTAAATAATTAATGTGTCATGTTTGTGCTTTTCAACAAAAAGTATGGTATTCACCTTTCCTTTTTCAAAATCATTTTTCAAAAGAAATGAACTAAGCCTGTCAAACCAAGCTCTTGGAGCTTATTTTAAACCATATAAGGATTTGTTCAATTTAAAAACATGGTTTGGAAAACAATGTGACTCAAAAACTGGAGGTTGTTCAACATAGACTTCCTCCTCAATGATACCATTAAAAAATGCACTTTTCACATCCATTTGAAAAAGTTTAAAATTCATATGACATGCAAAGGCTAAAAGAATCCTAATGGCCTCTAATCTTGCTAGGGGGCAAAGGTTTCATCATAATCTATGCCTTCCTCTTGGTTGTATCCCTTAGCAACTAATCTAGCTTTGTTTATAATAATGAAACTTACTCATCTAACTTGTTCCTAAACACCCACTTACAACCTATAATTGGGTGTTCTTTAGGCCTAGGGATAAGTTCTCGTACTTTGTTTCTCTCAAATTGGTTGAGTTCCTCGTGCATAGTAAGTACCCAACTCTCATCATCAAGAGCCTCATCAATCGATTTTGGCTCAAGTTGAGAAATAAATGCAAAATTGTTATCTAAAAGATTAAGTTGAGATCTAGTACTTACACCTTTAGATGTATCATAAATGATCAAGTCCTTGGGGTGATACTTGAAAAATCTCCAATCCTTAGGTAGATCTTGGCTTGGCTCTACTTGTTGTTGATGATGTTGGTCTTCATATACTCTTGATGAATCACCTTCTTCTTTATCTTCTTTTCTTGTAGAATTTTCCAATTCCAACTTCTCAAAGTCACCAATAAGATCATCAATAAAAATACCTTTCCCAAGATCAAGTTTACTAGATTCAACAAAAGTAACATTCATAGACTCTTCAACTATTATTGAACTTTTGTTAAAGACTCTATATGCTTTACTTGAGATGGAATATCCCAAGAAGATACCTTCATTTGTTTTATAATCAAATTTTATAAGATTATCCTTGGTGTTCAAAATATAGCACTTACATCTAAATACTTTAAGGTATGATATCTTGGGTTTTCTACCATTCCATAGCTCATAAGATGTTTTCATTTAGAATGTGTCTTTTAAAAACTCTATTTGTAATATAACATACAATGTTAATGGCTTCGACTCAAAAGTAATTTGGTAGAAAATACTCATTGAGCATTGTCCTAGCCATTTTCACCAATGTTATATTTTTCCTCTCTACAATACCATTTGGTTGTGGTGTTCTAGGAGTTGAAAAATTATGAAAAACTTCATTCTCCAAACAATAATTTTCAACTTCTCCAAAGATAAGACATGTGGTCCATGCCAAATAGGGAAGCAACACTGTGCCTCTTATAAAGCCAAAAATGTTGTAAGTTCAACTAGACTCCTTCAACTTATTCATATGGACTTAATAGGATCCACTAGAAGTGCTAACTTAGGTGGAAAGCATTATGCACTAGTCATTGTAGATGACTATCTAGGTTTACTTGGGTATCTTTTTTAGCTCATAAGAATGATTCCTTTGATGCTTTTAAAAGCTTTGCAAAAAGGATTCAAAATGAAAAATGTTAATTCATATCTTCCATTAGAAGTGACCATGGGAAGGAATTTTAAAATGAGTTCCACTAACTTTCCTTTAGATAGGCTTTAAAGAAGATCCATGCTTGCATGTCCAAGCCTTCTATGCCACAACCAAGCTTCATTGCTCAAAGACATAAGACACTTAAAAGATTGGTTAGCCAAATTGTCTAAGTCAATTGAGTAGGTATTGCCTTTCCTTTCATCATTGAAAATAACCTCATCATCCACTAAAGTGGTGACTCGATATTCTCTAGGATCAAAGGTGACTTTGTCACGCAATTGACTTACACTTAACAAATTATATTGTAAGACGCTAACTAAAAGAACATTATCAATTAAAGAGCAACCATTCTTACTAATGGTTCCAATGCCAATTACCTTACCCTTGGCATTGTTACCAAATGTGACATCTCTACCTTTTTTTTCTTTTAATGCCATGAATAGCTTCCTATTTCTAGTCGTATGCCTGGAACATCCACTATCCACATGCCGATTACTTGATTTGGTGGCTATCACACTCCCCTACATAATAAAAGTGAGTTACCTTTTCTTAGGTACCCAATCGTACTTGGGTCCTTGGGGGTTAAAAGATGAAGGGTCCTCTAGTTTGAGGTGAGCCTTCCTAATATAACAATGAATATTAATGTGTCCAAATCTCATGTAGTAATGGCATTGGGGTTTAAACTTGGGAGTCTTTCTCCTATGTACATATTTAGTATGAGTGGGAGGCCTTCTCATACTTTGCCCATATGAATGCATGCATGCATATGTATGATAAGTAGGAGTAGAGAATTTCTTATGATAATGACCATGCTGTTTGTTGTACATATAGGCATGGTTAGCTCTTTGAGTCTTGGCTCTAGAACTTGAGGGAACCTTTCCTTTGCCCTTTGGCTTAGGAGGCTTAGTGCTAGGAGCACTTTTCTTCCCAATTACCTTAACCTTTGAGGTTTGAGGTTCTGAAGATGTAACAAATATGGTTTGAGATTATGAGGAGGCTCCATTGAAGCCTAAACCATGTCTAATTAGTGGAGGTCTTTGTGACACAATTAATGTGTCTATGGCTTTTTTTTCCTTTATGGAACTTAGAGATTGAGCTTCTAAGCTCAATGACTTCTCCCTTTAGAATGTCATTCTCCTTTCTTAATGAAGCCATTGAAGAAGATGATATAGAAAAACTATCCATTGATTTTTTGAGCTCATCATTAAATACTCTCAATTCTCTTACAATGTCATTAAGGGATTTATATTCATCCTTTAGCTTTTGACATTTGCTTTTGTAAGATTTCATTTGTAACTTGTATTTATCACATCTCATGGTTTGAGCCTCTAGAAGCTCTTCATCTATCTCATCAAATTCAAAATCAGAATTAGAATGAGAAGTACTTACCTCATTTGTAAAATCTTCTTGTGCCATGAAACAAATATTGGCAACTTCTCCTTCTTCCTCTTCTTCACTTGAGCTATCATCCCAAGTGGCTGAAAAACTCTTCTTATTCTCCTTGTCCCATCTCTTCTTCTTCTTCAATTTGGGACACTCATACTTGATGTGGCCTTGCTTGCCATATTCATAGCAAGTGACATCATTGGATTTTTCTCTTGGACTAGGAGCTATCTTCTTGAAGCCTTTTCTTTCTTTTCTTCTTTTGATCAACTCTTTTATCCCCCTTGAGAGCCTTGTTAGCTCCTTTTCTTCCTTGTCACTTTCTTCATCACTTGAGGTAGTTTCTACCTCCTTCTCCTTTGTTGAAGATTTAAGAGCCAAGGTTCTTCTTTCTTTTTCTGGATTATCACCTTGGCCTCTTAGCTTCTTCATTTGTTCATCTTTTTGTAAGGCCAACTCATGAGTTAAGAGTTTGCCTATCAATACGTCTGTTGGCACTTTTCCAATCTCTGGATTGGACTCATGGATGTTGTACACTCTAGTATCAAATTTATCTAAAGGAAGAGTTTTGAGGATTTTTATGTTTACCTCATAGTTTGTAAGAGTCCTTCTGAATTTCTTTATGTTGGTGATGATAGATAGGAGCCTATTTGTCATTTTGGTGATGCTTTCATTATCCTTCATCATGAATAGCTCCTATTCGATTACATACATCTCCAACTGACTTGACTTGACTTGACTAGTGTTATGCCTTCATGGTAGTTCTCAAGTGTCTTCCAAATGGCATGTGCTATTTGACAATGTTGCACTCTTCCAATCTCTTATCTAGAGAGAGAGCTTAGAAGAATGGCCATCGCCCTCTTGTTTTTGCCATTTGATCTCCAGTGAGTTTCAACCCATTCTTCTTTTAGGATAAGTTCTTCAATTCCATCCATTACCTTAATGGGTGGTTTCCATTCTTTTACAACCATATCTTAGAGGTCCACCACATCTATGTTAAGATAGATTTCCATTCTATACTTTCAATGAGTATAGATGGTTTCATCAAAGTGAGGCTTAAGGTGTGAGTGGATTTCCTCTTGTGCCATGATCTTTTACTCACCAATAAAGGTTTGTTTGAGTGTTTTGGCTCTGATACCATTTATTGGCCCTAGGCACCAAAAAAGGGGGGGGGGGGGGTTGAATTGGTGAATAAAAATTAAAACAAGAAAGTAAGAAGGATAATAACTAGAAGAGAGACACAAGATTTATAGTGGTTTGGGTATAATAGACCCTATGTCCACTCCCCAATTCTCTGCAATTGGGTGTTCCACTATCTTTAAATGGTGTTTCTAAGTTCACACCTAACTTTTACACTTATGTTTTCAAGGTTCGCACAATAACCTTTACACTTGTGTTTTTGAGGCTCACACAATAACCTTTACGCTTGTGTTTTTTAAAGCTCACACAATAACTTCTTTTAGTGTTTTTACATGCTCTCACTACAACCTCTACAAATAGTGTTTATACTCATACCAAACAATCACCTAAAGAAAAGAAAAGATTGAGTAGCAAAATTACAAGAGTTTGGGTTACAAATTAATGAATTCTCTTGCATTTACATCTGTTTAGTGAGGTATTTATAGCCTCTACCCACCAAAGAGAAGTTGCAATAAAACTGGTAGCAAATCTCCAAAGTATGCTAGACAAATTCTGCATTAAATACTTATCAGGCTTCATTTGCGATTGCTACTAATCTTTCGCGACCGTGAATTTCCAATTTTTCATACGGGAGTCCAAAAATACGATGAAAATTCCCATTTGTGTCTAACGGCTAGTCCACGTGTCATCTTCTCATTGGTTCACTAAGAAAATATAGTCATTGCCTTTTACCTGCTCCCAAAAGCAGCGGTCGCAATTTTTCTTGTACAGGCCGCGACTTAGGACGCGAATTCGTCTATCAAAATGTTCATCTTTTTCTTTATGATTAGCGGTCGCTACCCATAAGTTTTTTATTGTGATTTTTATCTTCCAATTGTCACTTCAGACACTTGTCATGCTGTGGTTGAGGACTTGATTCCTTGTTGAGTTACTTCAAAATTTGCGGTCACAATTGAGGTGTGACACACATCGCAAATTCGTCTGTAACTTTGGCTTTCCTTACTTTGAATTGGTTATGGTAGAGAAGTGGCCCTCGAATTCATCTGTCCAATTTGTCAACCTGCCTTAGTCTAGTTCGCGGTCACGATTTATGACGTTGCGGTCGTGAATTAGGAGACACTTTGCTTTCTTTAGAGATTATGGACTTCATCCAACTTCAAATTTAGAGACTATCTAAAAATTGCAAAACAACACTTAATTGAAACATTAGAATTGATCAATCTCCTCTGTCAAGATCAAAAGAAGTTTAAGAGTTAGGATTAACCATCTTAGTTCGACAAAAGCCAATACATAACCAAAATCTCACCTTACTTTTAGTGATATAGGAGAATCCAAATCGAGTTTTTAGAAATTAAACATCTTCTTCTTATTGTTGCATAACAATGCATCAACTTGCTTTTCTGACAACGATTATGAAATCCCATGCTTGGTCTCCTCTCTAACCCATCAAAAGCTAAAGCCTTTTATGTACTTAAGCATCCTTAATTCTCCACTCCCCTTCTTTCACTTTTGTATCATTATATTTCCACATTTTCTATTACATTCCTAAATTTTTTAACTTAGTAGATCTTCACCTTTCCCATCAAATTCCTTAGCCAACAGATTCCTTATCATTCAAGAGACTAGATGGTGGGTCTTGATGATAGAGGTGAAAGAAAAAGGTAGAAGAGAAAATAATTTGTTTTAGTTAAGACTGTGTAGAGATGAAAGAAGGAATACGGAGGGTGAAATTGTTTTTGCCATGGAGATGATAGATTGAAGTTGTGGAAAGTGAAGAGAGAGTGATTCATTAGAAATTAAAAAAAAAAAACAAAAGGAGCAAGAAGCCATGGTGAAGGAAGTGTGGATTACAACGTTAGTCTAATCTTGAATTGTGTTATTAGTAGTGGTGGTGAGATCTCATAGAGCAAAAGATAGTTTAGGAAATTTTAAAAAAATTATGATATTTTTTAATTAAAAAATTTATTTTAATAGTTTGTGTTCTACCATAGAATGTGTTATACATGCACATTAAACAGGTCAAAATTAGATTTAATTAATTAGATTTTCAAAGTTGTAAGGTTTATATGGTTGTATAGTTAATTTTGGGCCTATTTAGTCATACTGAAATAGTTAAAGGGCCAAACTGTCCCTTATACCATTTAAAATTTAGATTATTCAATTTCATATATGGAGAGTTAATCTTCTTATGGTTGGGAAAAGATCTAAATCTAATACCTTTCCACCATACTCAACTATAAGACTAGGCTTAATGTCATGATCCAAAATCCAGACTATGCTAATGTTAAGAAATGAGAAGACTTAAAGCCTCTAAATTCTTGTAGCAAAGTCTAATTACTCATGGTTAAAGCCTATTCCTTAGCTTTTTAACACCTCGAATCTTAAACTTATACTTATTGACCTATAAATATTACTAGCTTTCATTTGTCACACTTTAGATTCTTAGGATAATACAAATGGGAGATATGAATTTAAGCTAAGCTTAATGCCATAGTTTTCATAAAAATACTTTCTTACATTATATTATGGCCATTTAATTCTTTTTTTTTTTTTTATCATGTCATGATTGAGGGAGTCTTGACTCACCAACCAATTCTTTTTATTCTTTCCTTTTCTTACTTTTTATTATTTACATATCATTGAACATAAAAACACTCTTATTTAAACAATCCTAGAATCACAGATCCACTTAAGATCATTCCAGCTATAATATTCTTATCATTATCATAAGTATTCAACATTTATCTCACATAGGCCATTAATCTTAGTATATGCCTTAATATCATTTTTATTAATAATGAATTATAATTCAATTTTTACATTGCATTACCCTTAGAAATTTCCATGATCGCATTGTTCATAACTTAAACTTTCTAAAGATTGCCAAAGAATACAAGATATAATTCAATATTTGCTTAATGCATTTACAACTCTTTCAATATACACAATAAATCATTACTATAGGTAATTATGAAGAAACAATGGAATGCCTTAACAATACATGGTACATAACTTAAAACCTTTATTTTTAGACTTTAGCCTCTAGCCATCAATCATGATATCAATCTTATGCTTATCCTGCAAAATAATTTATTTATGGGGGGGGGGGAAGGGGAGGGTAAGCTCCTTATGGGAAACTTAGTAGGGAATTTATATTATGCATATACATGCTCAAATGCCTTAACATGAATACATATCTATTTATATGGCATAACATTTGCACATAATATTTATGTAGCATTTCATTAGACATATGAGTTAAGTCCATGGGAATCTATACTTAATTTACTTAACATTCCTTACACGAGAGTTTCCTCATCAATTAATAAGTGTAATTTCTACACATATTTGAATATAAATTAGGAGTTTTTCTTATTATTTACAACATTTTTATTTGATAAATAATTTATTTTCTTTTTATTTCATGTTTTTGTTTGTATAACCCAAGAGTAGCTGAAATCAAACTCTTTAGTAGTGTTGCATCATCCATGATTTGAACATGCATTAACCCAAAAAATTGATTGAGTAGAAGTGGGCAGATCATGCATAATGGAATTGCATGGGCCATGACACAATTCGTGATACACAAGTTGCAAATAATAGCTTTTTAAAGATATTTTGGCTCACTTTAAAAGGCATAATACACACTTCATTCTAGACATAACCATTTTGGCACAAAGAACAACTTTGAAGGGAAATAGTATATCCAAGCATCTACACCAAAATTTAAGAAGATTTATTAAAGATTTATGGTATTTAGGACTATCTAAGTTTAGAGGAAGCTATTTCTCTTAGGTGTTCATTGATTTAGAATAGGGAGACTTTTTCTTATAAAAGTCTTCTATTTGTCGTTTAACGGATTCCATGTTTACTCGCTCTTTCTCTTCTTCTATGTATAACAAAACCTTTAGTTATAAGGACTAAAGCGAAAACCTAATACTTACCTCATGAATATATAATTGATTTTGATTTAGATTATTTATGGGTGTCTTTACTTAATATGCTTGTGATTGATTGTCATATATGTATGTTGGCAATATATGTGCATACTTAAGACTCTAGATGATGGAGTGAAAGTGGAAATCTAGAGTTAGTCTTGGCATATTAAACTTGGGGATTGAGACCATGAGAGTAGGCATAGTCTCTTAGAGATGTTGAAGGATTATTCTTAGAGCTTAATAAGTTTCTATAGTTTTGTGACCACGAGATTATGCATGATTCCAATGGAGATAAACTCAATACTACTTGAAAGAGTGTCTTAAGAAAATTAGAAAAAAAAATCCATCTTCAAAAATAACCTATTCATAATCAAAACTAAATCTTTTGATATCTTTATGGGAAAGTATTATGGTGAATCCAAAATCCATAGAAATCATATTCCATAGGAGTTCTTTTAGTTCATTCAGTTTTATTTTGGCTATTTTTCCTATTTTAGTATTTGTTCATATTCCCCTAACTTTCAATTTGCTAGATGATAGGAAGATCGAGATTTATAGGTACTTGTGTGGTCTATCCTCATGGTAACAATCTTAAGTTATCATTATATTACTTTAGTGATTTATGCACTTACAAGGGTTGCAACATACAATAAGTTTTTGGGGCCATTATTGAGGATACAATTTTGACAATATCAATATCACTTGAATTTTCTATTTATGCATTTTTAATTTTTATGTGTTTGGTTATGTTTTGTCTCTTTTGATAGGAAAATGCTTGGTTTAAGAGATGCTCACAAAGCCTAGATTCATTTGAATTTAATCCAGAAATTGAGCATACATTTCGCATATGAAGACAACTCTAAAAAGAGAAGAAATTTCTTAAAGCCATAATGACTAAAAAAAAGGTAACCTCTAAGAGCTTCGAAATATTTTACCACACTAAATACTTATGGCTCTCAATCAAGCATTATTAGGCCTACGATTATAACTAACAATTTTGAAATTAAACTAGCAATCATTCAAATGGTCCAGCAAAATATAGTTGGGGGTGAAGCTATTGAAGATCCAAATGCTACATTATAAATTTTCTTGAGATTTATGGAACCTTTAAGATCAATGAAGCAACTGATGATGCCATTTGCTTAAGGTTCTCTTTTTCATTAAAAGAGCTAAAAGGTGGCTCAATTCTATGATGCCAAATTCTTTTGTTACATGGGAGGAACTCTCACATACTTTCTTAACAAAGCAGTTTTCATTAGGCAAGATTGCTCACCTGAGACAAGCTATTACAAGCTTTAAAACAAAAGTTGAGGAAACCATTATATGAAGCTTGAAAAAGAAACAAGGAGCTTTAAAGAAGATGTCCACATCATGTTTTAGGCAACTAGATCCAAGCTCGATGATGAAAATGATTAAATACATCCCTAAAATGTAAGGGGAATTGCCAAAGGAAAAGATAAAGGACTTAGGAAGCCTTAAAGAAACCTTAAGCCAAGCCTAAGACCAAAGGCCAACACCAAGCCTATAACCAAAGCCCAATATACCAACCTAAGTACATGGGTTGTACAACCCCATTAATCAGGGCTGTATAACCCATATTTAGGTCTATAAAACCCTCATGTAAACCCTAAACCTTAGTACTATGAGTGCTTCGATCATTATGTAGTTGCCCTCGCAAAAATGGAATCTTGCTTGTGACTCCTAGCTTTTATTGATCAATGGGGAATCGTTAGGATAAGAATCTTCAAATTGGTGATAACCCTAAGACATGGCACGTGTTAGATAAATGGAGGATCCTTGAGGCTTTATGTAAATTTTAAAGCTTCTTTTGCAAAGTAAAGGTTAATAAGGGACCGAAGTGGGACAATACATCGGTATCATCCCTAAATGCAATAAGGAGTCACCACCCTATAAAGTAAAGGTTAATGGGGGACTGAGGTGGGATAATACATTGGTATCATCCCTAAATGCAATATGCAGTCGCCACTCGACTTTGGTCAGGATAAAAATCTAGGGAAGACAAAATCTAAACCTATTATAAGTCAATTAGAAGGCCCATTTTGTCTTCATCACATCAGAGATCAGGTTCAAAAATTGGATATGGCTTGGAAAATAGGTCAAACACTCCCAAATTGCCCTCGATATTGGGATTCGACCTTTAAGTATCTTTGGTTCACTTTTAATGTTTTAACAGAGTTATTGATTAGTCCAATTATTGCCCTTAAATATAAATATAAGTGCAATCCATCTAGACAAATGAAGTCATCAAACCAAAGGGAGGGAAGGTCATGCATTCATGGTATAGGGTAAATATGCATCATCCATTCACACATAACATCCATAAGAAGGGATGTAGATCATACATTCATGGATAAGGTAAACATGCATCATCCATTCATACATAATATCCATAAGAGGTGATGGGGATCATACATCATCCATTCATACATAATCCTCCATAATGGGACATAGCTAAAGCCAAGTCCATGGTCTAATTCCAAGTTCACACAATTACACCCAAAAGAAGAATCAAGTTAGTAATGAATTACATGAAAATAAATGAGCAAAGAAATCTAAAGTAACCAAAGAAAGGGAAGTAAGGTCCATAATGATCACTATATCATATTTCTATAGTCAAGGTACTTAGCATGTATTTAAGTCCAAGATAACATATTCAATCATCATAAACCAAAATTTATAGCTCATAACACACATACATAAGTACATTAATTACGAATAAAAGAAAGGAAATGAACACATACGACATGCTAATCTTGGAGGATATTGAATAACGTAGGATAAAGATTCGTCCAAGTGAGGTCTTAGGGTCATTGAACCCTCATTCACCTTGCTTATAAAGAACTATAACACTTTGGGAAAAATCTAATATGGCAGTAGCTGGAATGCCCACATCAAATTAAGGAATTAAAGGCTCAAAAAACACTATTCAGATAACCACATATGGATTTCTTACACAAAGGGGGAGAGGGTATCGAGGTCATCGGACACTCAAGTTCCTCACTTTATTATCCCTTTAAGTTGTTAAAAATAAAACAAAAAATATAACTTAAGATCAAAGAAACAATAAAACAATTAAGCATTTTAGTAAAAATACTTAAGAAAGTCATTTTCAAAACTCCATTTTGAAGTGAATGGAACTCCAAGGCCATTTGACCTCATCCCATTCTATTATTAGAGTCATTAAACATCACAAAAACACCTTGAAAAGAAAGAAATTTGAAAGGACCAAAAAGAAGTTTTCTACTAGGTTTATGGGAAAACTTGGTTGTACAAACATGGAGAAGGGATGTATAACAAAGTTAGAAGGTTGTATAGCCTACATAAAAGGTTGTACAACCCTTGTTTCTTGGGCTTCAAAGAAAAAGGAAAGAAAAAGAAAAGGGAAAGGAGAAGAAGGGAAAGGGGTATCTCAAAGATGTTTCAATGATATCTTTGCCTTTAAAAGCAGATGTTTAACTTAATATCCTATAATGTTGCTTAGAGAATACACAAACATAAAGGGAAAAGGTCTAGTTCTACCTTGGAGAGAGTGGAGGGAGGTTAGGGTTTAGGTTTTCTATGTTTGAGAGTGTATGAGAATTGAGTTTGGCAGAGTTTGGTTAGGCTATCAAAAAGCCTTGTTCTCTCTTCAAAATGGAGGAGGATGGGGGTTATTTATAAATGTTGGATGGATGCATAATGCCAGAAATGGTTCTAATTACACTATGGACGTATCCAATCAAAGAGTAGAAGAGTGTTGTGTTGGAATTAGGGTTTACATATTGGTTGTACAACCATGAATATGTTATACATCCCTTTGTTAGGGTTGTATAACTTTAGGGTTTAAGGGGAAACCAATTATAAAAGTTTCTTTGTACTAGGGTTTTAGGAAGACTGTAAAATGTTGCATTGAAGGTTATAGAAACTTGTTTGATGGGCTGTACAACCCATAAAACCTGGCTGATAGCTCTAGACTTGGCTTGGGTTTTGTCTTTGGACTTTTTTGGGACTTTCTAAGGTCTTTTATCCTTTGCATTGTGTGATTTCCTTTATATTTTGAGGATTTGGTTCAATAATTTTTATCATTGGGCTCTTTATCCAAAGTTTCAAAATCTTATACTCACAGTTTACCCCCTACTTTGTGGGGCTTGGAAAATAACATTTGATGAATGATGTTGGACAAGACACAACAAAGCAAAGTATAAAATATAAACATTAATGAGGATACCCAAGGATTCAAAATTCCTTTGTAGCTCCTCGAGCAAATGCTTAGGCTCTTGGCAGTCATCTAGTAAGTACCAAACTTCTTGGCATCCCTCTAACAATGCTAAGGTTGACCATTTTCTTCCAATAGCCCTTAAGCAAGTACTAGGATTCTTTCTTAGTAGCCCTCAAGCATATCCTAAGCTTTTTAGTAGTCCTATGGTAAGTACCAAGGTTGATCACATTCTTTCAATAGCTATTAAATAAGTATTGGGATTCTTTCTTAGCAACTTTTAAGGAAATATTAAGTTTTTTGGTAGCCCTCTAGCAAGAACTAAGGTTGTTCTAACAACTCTCTAGGAGGTACCTAGCATTTTGTGTATTCCCAATAGTTTTTAAGCAGTTACTAAGCTTATTCTGATATCTCTCTAGTAAATACTAAACATTCTGTTTTGAATAAATCATTTCTTGTGATCAACATCACTCTTGTATTTCTCAATATATGCTTGTGTCTTTCTGATTAATGATTCCTAACTTAGGGGTGCCCCCTGAATAGTTCTCATGTTATCCGAGGCTTTCTAGCATTTGTAAGATTGAATTTGTTCCTTTTTATCTATTCTAGCTATAATGGAATTCCATTCTTGTTTAAAAGGTAATGGTCCTGGGGCCTAAATGTTATAGGAAGGACTTCTTCAAATCTTGCTATTTTGTAAAGAAAGTTATTCTTTGGGTTTTGTCATTTCAGAGAAAGAAATCCCTTTTGAAAATATTTTTGGCGCCTTACAGGGAGTCTGCTTGTCATTGAAAATAATTATGATGATCTGATTTGAATCAAGAGCAATAAGGGCACTTTGGTAATTGTTTACCCTAGGCTTTTTTAGGAGATTAGGGGTATTTTGATACATTGACTGCTCTTGGGCTTTTTAGGAAGCTAGGGTTATTTTAGTAATTTTAACATTCTTTGGCTTTTTGGGAAGCTGGGGCTATTTTGGTAATTTTATAATTCTAAGGCTTTTTGGAAAGTTAGGGGTATTTTGATAATTTGGCATTCTTAGACTTTTTTAGAAGTTGGGGGTATTTTAGTAATGTTAGGTATTCTTGTGCTTTTTGGGAAGCTGACAGTATTTTGGTAATTTGGGTGTTCTTGGGCTTAATGGGCTAGGAGCGAGCTGGGCTTAATGGGCTAAAGGGGAAATTAGGTCTGCCAAGCCCAACCTAGACTGGCTCGGCCTAGTTGAGCTGTACAGATGGCTGGGTTGTACAACCCTGCTTGGGTTGTATAGCACGGGGCCATTATATAAGGGCCTTGGGAGCACCTAGTCTCATTTGTGTCTTTTTCCTTTCTCTATACACTTTTCCTCTTTTGACTTTAGACTCAATTCCTGGGCCTCCTTAGTTCCTTCAGACGATTACCATGGCTGAGTTTCGTGATGACAAGATGTTCGATGTTTTGAAGGGGTTTGTACATGAGGACTTCTTGACTATCGATTCCCTTAAGAAACTGTGATCTTAGTGGGGATTCAAGTAGGTAAGCCCATTAAGGAATGCGACTCTGAAGATGATTCTATCTGTCAGGCTATCCTCTAGCTGACGACATATTGACGGTCTAAGACTAGTATTATCACTTTGTAGAAGCCGTTTCGTGATCGGTAGTTGTCATTTTTCTCTATTTTTTAATTTTATTTTTACTTTCTATGCGCTTTATCGCTATAAGCTTTAGTCATTGCCTTGAATTTACTTCTTGCCAGCGAACATTAGATTAGCTCATGAAATATTAAGACATAATTTCTATGACACTCATCCTTTATTTTCAGTGAGATTTATTTTTCCTTATACCAACCTGGATGATTGTCTTGATATACATGACTTAGGCTTTGTCCTTTGACATGTATAAGGAAATAACTGAAATTAATTTATGAAATATTTCTCAAATAATTAGGATACATACCTGAGTGAATAATCCATTATTTCTACGAATTTATATATCTTACGGTGATTTGTTCCTAGATTTTTTTTTAGGGTTCATTACCCTATTGTCTTTAAACTATGACAACAATGTAAATATTTTATTACTTCTTTTCTTTTCCTCTTTGTAAAGGATTATCTCATTTTAAAAAGGAGGCAACTCCAGTGAGCTTACTGAGGCATGGGGTCACAATTTGCCCCCTTGAGTCATATCCTGTCTATAGGAGACTGAGATATAGACCTTTTTATGGATGCTACCTGACGAGACACTAAGGTTTATCGATGGTGCATGCCTTGGTGGAGCGATGGATAGACACTACCTATACTTTCCACCTACCCTTAGTCGACGATTACAATCACTCCTAGGGACTTCACTTTCTTGACTGAGTTGTGGTTAGTGGGTATTCCATTACCTACAGACTCTAGCGTTCACTACCTAGTTCTCCAAATGGATTATTCGAGAAAGGTCTTAGGTTGCATTCCTCAGCTAAAGGGGAGTAGCACCATGATAAGGATGAGCATTTATACTGATGCACCTGTTGTTACTGATGTTAGCTTTATCGAGGTGGTGGACCAACATGCTCATTGTATCCATTTTATAGCTTATCAAAATTTGTGTTCTTGAATGCTTTTGGGGTAGCAAAACTATGTCTAGTGCCTGTGTTAAAGGATTTGGATTTGTTACACCACTTCAATTAGGGTTCTGCAATATTGGCATATCTCTACCACTACCTTAACCGGTGCTCTTGGGGTTAAGGCTATATGTGCGGCTCGTGGAGTTCCTCAATGTAAGTTTTTCTTGCTTTCTCAATTCTTTTGTTCCTTAATTCTGCCTCATCATTTTGAAGATCATGTTATTTCTTATTGACAAACATGGGCCGTTAAGTTAGGCATACTACAAGGGTTGGATCCACAGAAGATGTGAGGGGCGACTACCTTCATTTTGCATGGTAGAGTGTAGGGAACTATTAGGATTCTCCCGTGGCTACCAGGCATGCTCGTTTGAACATGATCACCTTAGACCAGGTATTCTTCCTATATGGACATCATTATGTTAATCATGATTATCTATTGCATTGTTTGGTATAATACCTTACAATGTTTTTTCATCTTCATTGCAGTTGCATCTTGACTAGAGTGGGTCCTATGGCGACCTGATCACTAGAGGTGACCAAGGCTGAGGCTATCTCCTATGGTCACCAGTTGATGGTGGGGCCCTCCATTTGAGAGTGGTACTTAGGAGAGCGCAACTTCCATTGGCGTGATGGTTTTAATGAGCGCCTTATTTTGTTGTATCCACTTACGAGCTTATTTTGAAATAGAAACCTCAAGGGTAAGGATCTTATCGCTAAGTTACAATACATGATAAGAGAGCAACTATCTTTTATAGGTATCCCTTATTGGTCTTGGATGATTGATGCACTCATAGGGAGCCTCCCTTTGTCCAATGCAGCCATTTATGTGTTCCCCTACTATACGCCTGATGAGGGGACTACCTTACAACATAAGTGTAAAGGTACCACTGCCCAAATGGCTCAAAGGCCTTTTGTTTATGCTTCTACATCTAGCTCTATTATCGTTTGGGGTCACAAATGGGCTTGCGAATCTAATCTAAAAGGTTTGAAACCTATAGTGGTGGGTGCTTTAGCCTCCATGCCAGATAGCCTAGTGGAGTGTTACATGGCTTCATTGACTCGGTCGATGATGTCATTGCAGATCACCCAATCAATTTATGCTTTTGAGTTGATCGAGATGACCCATACAAGTTCCTTATCCCATTGCTCTTCTTGTGACTTGATTGTATTGCAAATTATGCTCCTAAAAATGTTTCTTTTCCTTCTTTTATAGATTCCTCGCATTTAGGTAGAAGCTATGGTAGATCTAATTGCTACGTTAAAGAGGACTGTAATGCAACAGATGTGCCATATACAGGTTAGTGAATCATAAATGAAACAATGCATGTATGCATGTTCATGGTTTGTGTTTTGCTTGTTTTATGCTTTAAACATCCAAACCCTCGTGTTTCTTGTAAGAGACGATCTAGTGCCAAAATTGTGAGATTAAAGAAGGGGATCAGTGCATTACAGAGGCGAAGATAGAAATATAATGCCTAGCTTAGGTAGCTAGTAAGCATAGGTACACGAATACACACGATAAGGTCACAGATTCAGTGGCAATCCCTTTTAAGAGCGGAGGCAATTGAGCTATGAAGACCCTTACCCCCTTCTTTTCTAGTTGTTTAGGATACTTTTCTTCTTTTCATTATTCCTATACATCATATTTAGTATATATTTGCATAGTTGTACAATTTATTAGGAAATTTGAAAGCCCTTCTTTTGGATGCTTGCTTGAGATATGTTTAGGTGAACTGAGGTAGCATTGCCTTCATTTTTTGATCAAACTTCGATATTTGATTTGGGAATATAGAGATTTGATTTTCTTCCCCTTGATTGTGCATCTTAAAACATGTGTTGTTGCACCTTTCTTACATAAGTGCCTTACAGGATAGGTATCTAAATCGTCACCAACCTTAAAAATCAATGAAGTACTGCCCATCCTCCCTTGGTGGAGTATGGGCTATACAACCCAACTGAAGGGTTGTACAACCTTAGTCAGAGGTTATATAGCCCATGGGGTCTGAGCTTGATGCTATAAGAAACCATCTCAAACTTGCTCTCTTCATATGCTTCCTCAAACTCCCAAAACATGGTAAAAACCTTTCTAAGGTCATTCCCAATTGAAGTTTGGCTCGACTTACCATGGATTGGTCTTTCTATTCTTTGCTACCTTTATTCTATTCGACTTGACCTACATTTTTTGCATGCAATTTGTGACTTATAGGATACCACTACTCATACTTTTCACTTTGGAGATATAGAGATCTGCCCTTTATTGGAGGAGTTTGATGCTATTCTTGACTGTTGCATCATAGTTGCAGATCGGATTACATTACCTCAGTTAGACTACCCATATGTTAGGAAGATGATGAAGTTGTTTGACTTGAGAGATGGGAATGTACCCAGATATACATTAGGTGAGGAAAAAAATTCTCATGGCCCCTTTTATCTCTCTTTTCCCCTCTAGGGTCTTGCTCGAGTTGCTTAGGCCTACATTGCAATTGCTATTTTGATGAAAGAATATTTGTTGAAGAGGAAGGATAAGGAGATTGATTTGCAGATTTTTCCACTCTTGGAGGGGGATTAGTTAGGGAGAACTCCGATGCCAATGATTCTGGGCAAGACTATTCTAGAGCTTGACAGAGTGGCTTTGGAGTCAACATTCGTCTATAAGGAGCCCATTGTTGCTTTATGTAAGAATTTTTCTTGCAACCTTTTCTTCTTTTGTTCCCTTCCTTTTCCTTTTCTTTTTTCTTTTTCTTTATTCTTTTACTGCCCTAGCTTTTACCCGCCCTTGCGAGTTTTCAATCTCGTTGGCTGCTCAATTTTGCTTAGGCTACCCCTTTGTGTTTTCAACCTAATGAAAATTTTCTTTTTCTTCTTATTTCTTCTCTTTTTCCCTTTTATTTCTACTTTTCTTTTTTTAGCCATGGTTGCAGAATAGGTTAGGGCTACTAGTTGTCTCGACTATGGACGCGAGACTTTACTATCCACAACATCACTCGAACTGTCGCTTAACTAGACTAGCTACCACTAGAGCTGAATAGGCTGAATGGGTGTCCCCATAACTATTATCCACATCCACTAGATTTGTCCCTGGTGGAACTTGTTGCGTGTCACTTTGCAGACTTATGAAGATTGTGACATCCTCCCTGCCTTGGCTTCAAGTGTATTTTATGATCTTGCTCATGTGAATTGTCAATTCAATGCTTTCTAGTTTGAGGTGTAGTTCCTCCCTTCATTTGTTAAGGGTCCTTTGTCCCATTTCTTATTAGATAGAGTCAAGGCCACTTGGACCAGTCGTTATATCTATGACTTCTATACTGGTCTAGACCCTTAGCCTGACGATTATGCATATTATATGGCATGGTTATGCAACCTTTAAATATTAGGCATCACATTAGTTGATAGCAAATAATGATCATTTATGAGAGAAATATTGCCTTATGTTTAATTATAGTTCTATGACATGTACGACTGAATTCACTTTAATTATGCAACTACATTTCCGCTTGATATTATGCTTAACATAAACCATTTACACTTTGCACATTACACATTAATTGAATGCATGACTTCTGTTTTTAACACTGGCACACTAGATTATCTAATTATCTTGCTCAATGTCTTTATCTTGTTGACTCTCCACTCATACATCTTTGCCTTCTTTGTCGTCACCCAGTTGACCTGTCGATAGTCTTCTAGTGGTTAGTCACTCCATCAACTTTTGCTATTTTATCTATTTTTATGCCCTAACTTTTGCCTAAGTTATCCTTTCTAGTTTTTGACTTAGCAAGCTTTTTTCTTTTTTTTCTTTTTTCCTTTTTTTTATATGCCTTAACTTTTGCCTAAGATACCCCTTCGGGTTTTCAACTTAGTGGACTATTTTCTTTTTTTCCTTTTCCTTTTTTCACACCTTACAAGAAATACTTCTTAAGCTAGTATAGATTCACTGCCTCAATGAATTCATTCCCATCTATATCTGCTAATTTCATTACTCCACTTGAGTAGATTTACTTGATCATGTAAGGGCCTTTATAATTCGACTTGAATTTCCCTGGGGGATCATGAGTCTGTGGCTAGACTGCTTCATATCACCAACCTTTATCATGCTTAGCTTGACCCTCTTGTTGAATGAGTGAGTTACCCTAGCTTTATATAATTGGATGTGATATAGGGCCTTCAGTCTCTTTTAATCTAGCAGAGCTAATTGTTCAAATCTACTTCTTGTCTATTAGAACTCAGGGATGTCAAATTTGATCGATACCCATAAAGACTTCACTTTTAGCTCGATTGGCAGTACTCCTTCCGTCCCACACACCAAAGAGTATGATGTCATCCCAGTTGATGTCCTTGCCATGGTTTGATAATCCCATAAGGTAAAGGATAATTTCTTGGAATAGTTTTCATATGTCTCAACTATCTTGGCAAGGATATTCTTGACATTCTTATTTGCTGCTTCCATTGCTTCGTTAGCATGTGATCTATATGGTGATGATTTATGATGGATCACCCCCTATTTTCTCAACATGTCCTTAACATTATCTGTAACAATATGGTGCAGCAAATCGCAGTGACAAATAAGGTTCTTCTTTACAAATCATGCCATCTGCTTTGCCCCCAGCTTACAGAAGCCTTCAGACTTTACCTACTTTAAGAAGTAGTCCACTATTACTACGATGTACTTATGCCTTTTGGTAGAAGCTAGTTTGACATTTTAATCCATGCTACAAATAGCTAAGAAGAAGTCAAATTTTACAACTCGATCGATGGTAAATGACTGAGCCTACTATGAATTTGACATTCGTGATAACTCCAAACTTTCTGAAGATAATCAAGTTCTATAGTAGTCTAGTGATATCCCAATCTCAAAATTGTCTTTGACAATACTTTACCTTATGGGCCTCTTCCTCAGCTAGGCATCGTACATCATAAATTGTGAAGACGACCTTCAAAACATGTCCTTATCCTTCTTCATAGCCCATTATGGGTATTCGCCATCTTCTAAGTACCTTTGTATATCAAAATACTAGGTCTGATTTTCCATTTGACACCTGTATCACACCTGCACCTATGTAACACAATTTCTCAGACCGAAGTGTGATAAGTGGCTTTATAGGCATCTTTAGGCCCTTACCAAATAGAGACCAAAGTTGCCAAAGCATTAGCCATTGCATTTTCTTCTCTTGGTAGATGATGGAATATGATCATTTAGAAATTCTGCATCAACCTCTTTACATGCTCTAGGTAGAGGCCTAAATATTCTTCTTTTAACTCTCACTCATCTATTATCTATGAAATGAACAATAGTGAATCCCAAAACACCTTTGTTGCCTTAACCCTTATTTGCTTCAGGAGTTCAAGTCCCAACACACATTCTTCATACTCAATAATGTTATTAGTCACCTTGTAATCAAACTTTTTAACTATAGGAAAGAGTAAACTATAATTGCCCTTACGCTTGCCCCTGTCTTATTCATTACTCCATCAAAGTAAACTATCCACCTTGGAGGTTTGATTGATCCTAACCCCTCATCTTGTAACTAGGAAGGCTCAAACTCTTCTTCTTCAAGGGGTTTTTGTGTCACATATTCTAAGACTACCCATCTTTTGATCACCTTATTGGCTACATACTTAATATCAAACTTAATTAATATGATCAACCAATTTGCCAATCTTTCTGTTAGGGAAGAGGCTTCATGGAGGTATCTAACTGTGTTTAGCTTAAAGATCACCTTTATTAAGTACAATTAAAGTAATGCCTCAGCTTATTCATTGCCCATACCAGTGCTAGACAGGTCTTCTTTACCTAATTGTACTTTTCTTCATATGATAACAACTTTATTGAGGTAATACATTGCATGCTTACTCCCTGCTTCATCTTTTTGAGCCAACATTACACTTGCATAATGATCCTCCATTAAAGGTCTTATAGGCCTTGATGGCTTCAACATTGGTGGGTTAGTTAGATACTCTTTTATCTTTTCAAAGGCCTCTTAACATTGGTCATTCCATTCCATCAGTTGATTCTTCCTTAGCAACTTGAAAATCGGTTCACAGATGAGGGTCAATTGTGTTATAAACCGGTTGATATATTTTAAAAGACCTAAGAGACCTCATACCTCTTTCTTTGTCTTAGGTGTATACATTTCCTGAATAGCCTTTACTTTATCTGGATCCATATTGATTCCTTTCTCACTGACTACATGTCCTAATAGCTTACCGGAGGTAGCCTTAAACATGCATTTCTTAGGATTTAACCTCAAATTGTATTCATAAACTCTCTTTAGAAAATTTCCAAAGCTTTAAAGTGCCCTTCCATGGTTTCCAATTTCACCATCATATCATCCACATACACTTCCACCTCTTTATGGTTCAAGTCATGTAGTAGGGTAGTTGTCATTCGTTGGTAGGTCACCCCTGCATTCTTTAGCCCAAAAGGCATCACCTTATAGCAATACGTCCCCCACTTCTTGATAAATGTTGTCTTCACCTTATCCATGATAGCCATGAGAATCTAGTTATACTCAAAGATTTTTTCCATGAAGCAATACATGATAGAGGTTGCGACACTGTCAACTAGCACATCTATGTGTGGTAAAGGAAAATCATGCTTTGGGCATGCTTTATTCAGATCCTTGTAGGTAATACACATCTTTAGCCTTCCATCCTTCTTTGGTACTAGCACTATGTTGTTTGACCAATTTGAGTAGTATATCATCTCCAAGAACTTGGCATTCAATTGCTTTGTCGCTTCTTCCTTAACTAACTGGGCCCATTCGGGTCTCTTCCTTCATAGTTTATGTTTTACTAGCCTTATGTGTGGGTAGGTTGGGATTATGTGTTCTACAATTCTCCTATAAACCCTTAGCATGTCCTCATACGTCTAGGCAAAAACCCTATGGTATTTTATGAGTTTTTGTTCGAATTTCCTTCACTCCTTTAGTGTGACACCATTGGCAATGAGCAAGATCTTTGGATTTTCTTGTGTGCCAAGGTTAAATTTAGTAGTATACATAAAATTAATGTTAAATATGCTCATGAAATGATGGATTCCATGCACACTACCATTAGGAAACACATCACACAAGTAAGCAAACTCATCATTCATTGCTTTAAACTTTGAAAGAAATACATCATCGTCCTAGAAGAGACTACAAATAAAATTAGTAGTATCAAGAAAGTCCTCTTTATCTGATAGGTTGACTGGAGCTTCTTTTATTTGAGCTTTTTCTTTTTCCTTATCCTTCACTTCTTCATTATCCTTTAGTCCATCAATCAGAAGCTCAAAATCAACATTCTGCACATGATCTGCCTCTTTTCCACCATCTGTTCTAGCAATAGCCTTGACAACCCCTTTAAAACTTTATTTCATCAAATCATCCTTTAACTTAATCTTTAGAAATTTTCCCACAATGTTGCTCCATCTTCCATTGTAGTCTCATTTTTTAGGCACAAAATTATTCTTTTCCTTATCGCCTACTTCCTTAATAGAGTTCACAATCGTGCTCTCAATGTTTTCCAACTTTATCCTTGTATAGGCAACTTTAGTGAATTAGCAAGGCCCAGTATACTCCCATTCTGAGTCCATAAATGATGCATTTTGATTTAGCAAGTGAAACCATTTCTCTGCACAATCTTTCCAAGTGGCCTAAAAGTTTTGCTCTAGTGCATATTGCTCCATCTGTTCATCAGTGGCCTTCTTCTTATCCTTTCATGGGCACATAGATTGAGTTCTATATAGAACAACGTGTTAGCTTGACTCCTAACGATCCATTGTCTATGTGACTTATTTTCCCTTCTTTTTCTTCTTGCCATCCTACTCTTCTGATGAGTCTCGATAATTCTAATAACCCAATTCGCCAACATTTAGCTAGAAAATGTCTTTCTCAAGTTCATTCATGTCATTGTCTAATGACTTCTTATTCTGAATGGTTCCTTGCTCCACTTTTTTGAAAACTATGCATTTTTTCATAAAGAATTCTGACAATGGCCCTCTTAAATCTCTCATTTTTTGCTTTGACCTTTCATCATTGTAACCTAATCCTTTCCTAGTAGTCTTGGTGGGAATCTTTAGGAACTTTTATATGGCAATGGAACTCTTCCCTAACCCCTGCCCCAAAAGGAAGTTCATACTCTTCATAATCCCCATTAGCCCATTTGTCTAACTTTTGTGACTTGAAATCCTCAAAGGTACAAAATAACCATCCTCAAAGCTGATACAATTTCCCTAATCTCAACATAGATGGTGACATACTCTCCTTTATAAGTGATATTAACTTTTTGGTGAATAGTTGAAAACACCCTACCAATAGGGTGATACCATGGCCTCCTTAACAAAAGTGAGAAAGTAATTGGAATGTCCAAGACTATGAAATCCACCATGGCCTCAACTACTTATGTTTTCATCATAATCTTGAATACACCTGCAGCTAGCCTTCTACTATCATTACAGGTCCTAATGACACTATTAGAAGCATGTAAGTCCTTTTTAGACAACCTGAACTTGTGTAATAACTTTGTTGGGCAAATGTTAATCCTAGATTCGTCATCCATAAGTACACCTTCCTTTCACTTTAGTTTGGGTTGGCTAAATTGTGATCCCTTCCCTCTAGTGGCAAATCCTCATATGAAAAGGTGATTTTTCCCTTATGAGTCACTAATGTAATAACATCTCCCAGAATAACTTCACTGCAAATGATCAAACTTGACAAAGCTTTTATCATCGTCTTCTTATGCTTTTGAGAGGTAATAAGTAGTTCCCATACATTGATTTAAGCTAATACCTTTTTTTTAAACCATTTTACAATGGGATTATCCTCTACTTTCTCCTTCACCACAACTACATATGTCTCTTCTTCAACCCTTAGCTCCTTGGAAGCTTCTTTATTAGGATAGAATTTTCCCACTGCGAGTCATATGACTCACTTACTCAACTTTCTTTTCTTCATCGCTCTCCTTATATAGTTGAATCATTCTCCCCCCTTGCACATTTTATGTCTCCTTATCTAAGCTTTCCCATGGATTGATAGTGTAAACTACTAAAGTCTTTTTTGCGACCTCCTTTATATTGGCCATAGTAGCTTCTTCAAGAATCCTAGAATCTATTATGAAAGTCCCTTGATTTGAGGGAGAAACATTACGATAGTTAGAGAAAGGGTTCCCTTAGATGCTAGGCCTTCTAGAGTTTGGTGGAATGATTGTCTTATTGTTGATAAGGTCCTGAATCTCATTTCTCAATCTATAATAGTCATCAGTGTTATGACTTATTCCTTGATGAAAAATATAGTAGGTATTAGTGTCATACCTCCTAGGTAGTGGATTAGGAAGTGGTCTTAGTGCTAAAGGATTTAACAAACCCTTCTTTTATAACCTCTCCAATGCCTTAGATAGAGGTATTCCTAAATTAGTAAATTGTCTTGACGCCCTTACTGCATTAACATTGGCCATTTTGTTCCCTTCTTCTTGGGGTTGAAACTGGTTGCCTCTACTTCCCTTGTATTGCCTTCTTGACTCAGACTTTAATTCTTCAGCTTGCAGGCCTACTTCTTGGAGATCCTCAAAATTTCTAACCATTATTCCTCTAATTCTGGTGTTGGTCCCTAGTGAAACCCTTTTAAAATCATTCTAACTTGCTCTCTTTTAGTAGGCCTTTTCGTTGCTTCTAAAGTCGTCTTCTTCAATCTCCTAATGTAATCATTGAAGCTCTCACCAGTATTATGCTTTAAAGATTCTAAGTCTTACAATGTGACTTCCAAATCTGAATTGCATGCATAGTGCCTTTCAAAAGCTTCTTAAGCTCTTTCCAATCTTATTCGATGGTCTTTGGCTGGTTGAAGTACCATGCCTTAGTAGATCCTTCTAACAACAACTCAAAGAACTCCAACATTATATCAGTAGGAATCCCAAATGCTTTCAGGAATAACATATATGAATGAATATGGTTCTTTGCATTTTAAGTACCTGTGAACTTTGTCAGCTCAGGCATGTGAAAATTAGTTGGTAGTTTCTAGGGCTTGTGAGCAAACAATTCTTTGATGTCTATTCCCTTATTTAAAACTTTAGCATCAAGAGCTTTTTGTATTTTCTCCAGTTGTTTAGCAAAGTCATCAAATTGAGTACTCTTTTTCCCAACTTTCGTGGCCTTATCATGGACAACTGTGTCACTACCCATGTCCTTAGACATTTTGTTCTCTTGGTGTTCCTTTATCCCAAACAAATCATCATTAATCATTGCTGGTTGGGAGATGGGTGATTTGACTTTGTCAACCCTATTGGTAGATATATCGCCTTTGCTTAAGATCTCATTAACCTGTTTGTTCACTTCTTCAGTAATCCTTTTTTCCATCATATGGCTAAAGTCAACCATTAGCCACTCTAAACTTTAAGTGGTATGTTCGATTCCATGACTGGACCAAATTTTTTTACTCAAACTCGACATCTTACTTTTCCTAACAAGTCAGTTGCCTCTTCTCTTCCATAAAGGTTTGGATGGACTTATGATGGCTGTAAGATAAAGGTTATTAGTACAATGCCTGAGCAAGTAATAAATGCATGTATGTATGATATGCATACATCATTTTGAATAAGATCCTTCTAATCTTATTCCTCCTACACACGAGGTCTAGTGGCTCTTTCATAGGTGGGGTCCCATTCTTATACCATTATGAGGCAAAAAATGCATGGGGTTGCCTCAGACCAAGAAAAGTTAAAGCCTCGATGAACATATAGATAAAGGCACACTAAAAGGCCAAACTCTTTCATACTAAAAAATATGTACAAGCAAGGAAAGATATCCCTTTAAGGAAAAATGGATATATACAAAAAGTATTTACATAGAAGGGAAGGGGAATACATAAGTATTTACATATAGGAAATTATTACATCAAAGGGAATAGAGTTACATTTACACTTACATTAAGGATACCGAAGCATGTACTTTGAGGACTTTTACTCTTCCTTGAAGAAATGCAAATAAGTCGGGTTTCTCATTCTATAGTACTAATGGCTCCTACACGCACCTAATAGTTGGAATGGTTGTTGCAGTTGATGGCTTTCATAAGCTTGAGGGGTGATTGTCATGATCCCCCATTCAATATACCCAAAGGTACTAGCTTCATGAGTGATGAATCCTCTTCACAATCTCTTAAGCTCGAATGGAGCTTAGGTCTTAAGCTTGGCACTTCATATTGGTGATAATCCTAAGACATGGCATGTGTTAGATCAACAGGGGATCTTTGAGGCTTTACTTAAAATTTAAAGCCTTTTTTCCTAAGTAATGGTCAATGGGGGACTTAAGCAGGAGAATACATTAGTATCATCCCTAAATGATATTTGGAGTGGCCACCCAACTTTAGTCAAGACAAGAATATGGGGAAGGCAAAATTTAAACCTATTCTAAGTCAACTAGAAGACCCATATCATCTTTACCCCATTAGAGATCAAAATTGAGGAAGGGGTTAGACACCCCCAAAATGCTCGGATATTAGGATTCGACCTTTAGGCATATTAGGTTTACTTTTAATGTTTTAATTGGGTTATTGAGTAGTCCAATTACTACTCTTAAACATACATTTAAGCATAATCATGTAGACAAACCAAGTCATCAAACCGATGAGGGGGGAGGGGTCATGCATTCATGGTATGAGGTAAATATGCACCATCCATTCACACATAACATCTATAAGAGGGGATGGGGATCATGCATTCATGGTATAGGGTAAACATGCATCATCCATTCACACATAATCCTCCACAATGAGACATAGCTAAGGCCAAATCCATTGTCTAATCCTAAGTACTCACACCTACACCTAAAAGAAAAATAAAGTTACTAACAATTTGCTTGAAAATAAATAAGTAAAGGAATCTAAAGTAACCAAAGAAAGGAAAGCAAGGTTCGTAATGATCACCATACCATATCTCCATAGTCAAGGTACCTAACATGTATCCAAGTCCAAGATAACACATTCAATTATCACAAACCAGAATTTACAGCTCATAACACAATACACAAGTGCATGAATCATGAATAGAAGAAAGGAAATGAATACACATACATGTTAAGCATTTAAAGGATATTGAATAGCCTAGGACAAAGATTCATCCAAGTGAGGTCCTAAGGTCATTGAACCCTCACTTACCTTGCTCATACAAAACTATAACATTTTAGGCAAAATCCAACATAGCAATAGCTAGAACGCGCCACATCAAGCTAAGGAATCAAAGGCTTAGAAAACACTATTCATATGACCACACATGGATTTCTTACATAAAGAGGGGTGCCAAGGTCAAAGGAAACTCAAATTCCTCGCTTAATTATCCCCTTAAGGTGTTAAAAATAGAACCAAAAGCATATCTTAAGATTAAAGAAACAATAAAACACATGCATTTTAAGTAAGAATACCTAAGAAAGTCATTTTGAAAACTAAGAAAAACACCATTTTGAAGTGAGTGGAAGTCGTAGGCCATTTTGACCCCATCCCATTTTGTCAATGGAGTCACTAAATATTACAAAAAAAACACCTTGAAAAGAAAGAAATCTTAAAGGAACAAAAAGATGTTTTATGCTGGGTTTATAGGAAAATTGGGTTGTACAACCATGGAGAAGGGTTGTACAGCCTACATAAAAGGTTGCACAACCCTTATTTCCTATGCTTCAAAGAAAAAGGAAAGAAAAAGAAATGAGAAAGAAAAATAAGGGAATGAGGTATCTCAAAGATGTTTCAATAATATCTTTGCCCTCATAAGCACATGGTTAACTTAATATCCTCCAATGTTGCTTAAGAAGTGCATAAACATAAAGGGAAAAGGTCTAGTTCTACCTTAGAAAGAGTGAAAAGAGGTTAGAGTATAGGTTTTCAATGTTTGGGAGTGTGTGAGAATTGATTTTGGTAGAGTTTGGTTAGGGTATTTAAAAGCCTTTTTCTCTTTTCAAAATAGGGGTATTTATAGATGTTAGATGAGTGTACAGTGCTAAAAATAGTTTTGGTTACACCATGGATGTATCCAATCATAAAGTAGAAAAGTCTTGTACTAAAATTAGGGTTTGCATGTGGGCTATACAACTAAGAGTAGGTTGTACATCCATCCCTATGTCAAGGTTGTACAACCTTAGTGTTTAAGGGGGGACTAGTTCTAAAAATTTCTCTAAACTAGGGTGTATGAAGGCTATGCAGCCTTGGGAAAGGCTATACAATCCTATATTAAGGGTTGTACAACCCTGTTTGATAGGTAGCCCATTAAACCTGGTTGGCAACCCTAGACTTGGCTTAGGTTTGGTATTTGTTCTTGGGCTTAGGCTTGGTCTTTGGACTTCTCTAGGGCTTCCCAAGGTCTTTTATCCTTTACATTGTGTGATTCCCTTTGCATTTTAGGGATTTGGTTTAGTGATTTATTTCACTAGGCTTTTTATCCAAAGGTCCAAAATCTGATGCTCACAAGTTCCTTTTGGAACTGGTTCCCCTTTAAACCCTAGGGTTGTGTAGCCTTGACAGATGGATGTACAACCCATTATTGGTTGTATAGCCCATGTGCAAGCCTTAATTCCAGGATATTCATCTCTTTCTCTATGATTAGACATAAACATGGTGTAACTAGAACCATTTTTGGCCCTGGTGCATGCTTTCTCTACAGTAAATACCTACCATTTTGAAATGGGAAGGAGAAGCATGGAAATCCTAACAAAACTCTACCAAAAATTTCCCTCAAATCATACCTAGCATTAAAACACTAAACCCTAACTCATTCCAAGGTAGAACAAGGCCTAATCTTTATACTTTGCTCTATTTCCTCAACATTTTGGAGGTATAAATCATTTAGTGAGCCTTTGAGGGCAAATATCCCTTTTTTTCTTCTTTTGTTTTCAAAACCTATAAATAGGGGTTGTACAACCTTGATTGTAAGTTATATAGCCGCCATTTTGGGCTGTACAACCTAGTTTGTTTAGAGACAACTTTGCAAAAATTATTTTCTTCTCCATTCGAATTTCTCTTTTTTCAATTTGAGATGTTCCAATGTTCTAGCAGTAGAATGGATGAGGCATAAAATCCTAAGATTCCTATTCACTTCAAAAATGGAACTTTGGCATGGTTTTAAAGTGATTTAACAAGTCCATCTCATGCAATGCTACATATTCTTTCACTTAAAATTTAATATGATGATTTTGGTTCTATTTTAATCACTTTAAAGTAATGATCGAGTGAGGAACTTATGGTTCCAAGGATCTTGATAGCTTTTCTTATGTTTATGTTCATGCATAAAGTATGTGAATGGTGTTTTGGCCATACAATCCTTCATATTGATTTACATTCTAACCTCTTTAATGGCTAGTAGTGCTTATGGATGCATAGCTTGTTGTGAGCAATGAGAGGGAGGGTTCATCAACCTTAGGATCTCTTTTATAATGAGTTTTGCCTTAAGCCATTCAACATCCTCCAAATGCCTTGCATTGCATGTTTAACACTTTTGATTCTCATGGTTCATGTATTTTGATCTTATTTTGCTTATTGGTTTGTGATGTTCAATTATGTTCATTATGGGCTTAGATGCATGCTTAAGTACCTTTACATGAAAGACATGGTAATATGGCTTTGTTTGTGTTTTATTCATTTACTTTGTTTTCTTCCTTTTGTTATTTAATCACTAACTTGTTCTTTTCCTTTGTGTAGGTGTACTTATTTTAGTTAGACCAAGAATTTAGTCTTCACCATCATCCTATATGATTATGGATGATTGTGACATATGACGTGCATGGATGATGTATGATAATCCCTATACCATGATGTATGACCTCTTTTGCCTTTTAGATGATTATGCTTAAATGGATGTATGGATATGCGTGATGATCCTTATACCATAATGCATGATCCCATTCCCCTTTAGATTGATGGAATGATTTGATTGGCTTGATTGCATTAGAGGCATGCTTAGGACCATTAATCAAACTAATAAATAATTTAGTTAAAATATTAAAAATGAACCAAAGATGCTCGAAGGTTGGATTCCAAAATCCAGGTGGCTTGGGGGTGCCTAACCACTTCCCTAAGTTGTACTTAATTTCAAACCTAATCTCTGATGGGGTAAAGGCATAATGAGCCTTCTAATTCACTTAGATTAGCTTCAGATTTGGCTTTCCTCGGATCCTTATCCCGACCAAAGTTAGGTGGCGACTCTAAATTTCCTAGGGACAGTACCAACGTATTGTCTCGCATTTGGTGCCTTGATGACCTTCACTTTGGACATAGGGCTTTAAATTGCATGAAACATAAAAAGATCCCCTATTGGTCCAAACACGTACTACATTTTTGAAGGCATTACTAATTTAAAGACCCTTGTCCTTTCGATCCCCTATTGGTCAATAAAAAGATGGAGTCACAAGTAAAATTCCACTAGTTCGAGTAAAACCTCAAGCATTCACAGTGGTGATTCTACTAGGGACTCAAAATTGACTTCATGTTCAATCTTTGGTTCACTTTTAATAATTTAACCTTGTTATT
Source organism: Omphalea diandra (assembly GCA_949677035.1). Lineage (NCBI taxonomy): Eukaryota > Viridiplantae > Streptophyta > Magnoliopsida > Malpighiales > Euphorbiaceae > Omphalea > Omphalea diandra. The sequence continues at coordinate 3,623 of CATIWR010098594.1, read as the reverse complement.
GAGGAAATCCCTTGTATTCACGTAGTCTTTACACTTTACCATAAACACTATGTTGCCCTTAGATAAATCAATGGTTCTCCATACTTGAGACTTAAGCTCCTTTTGGGTTTAGGACATTGCATGGAGGATTCATCACTCATGAACGTAGAACCTTTAGGTATATCAAATGGGAGATCATGAAAATTGGCCTCTAAGCTTATGAGAGCCATTAATTACAACAACCTTTTCAATCATTAAGCGCATGCAGGAGCCACTAATACCTTGGAGTAGGCCACTTATTTGCATTTCTTCTCTAAAGAAGAGTGTAAGTCTTCAAAGAACATAATTAGGTATCCCTAATGTAAGCACAAATGTTACCTTACCCCTCTTAATGTAACTATCTCCCATATGCAAAAACTTTTGTATCCCTTCCCTCGCCATGTAAATACTTTATATATATATACCTCTTCCCTTAAAAGGATATTATTCCTTTCATGTACATATTCCTTTAAATAATGTAAGGAGTTCTTTCTTGTAGTACCTTTATGTGTATGTTCTCTCAAGACTTTAACTCTTCTCATTCTGAGGTGACCTTGCACATTCTTTGGCCTACGATGGTATAAAAATGAAACCCTACCTTGGAAAGAGCCACTAGACCTTATGTGTAGGAGTAATAAGGTTGGAAAGTTCTTTTGAAAAATGATTTATGCATAACATGCATCGATTACTTGTTCATGCATCATACTGATAACCCTTGTCTTGAAGCCATCATAGCTTTATCTAAACCCCAACCATACCATCAGAGGTCCTGTAAAGGATGATAGCTGACTTCAACCATAAGATGGAAGAGAGGATTGCAAGAAAGGTAAACAAGCATGTTAATGAGATTTTGAAAAATAGGAAAACCTCTACTAATAGAACTAACAAGGGGAAAGTAATAATATAGGTCCCTAACCTATGGTGATTGATGATAATCTATTTAGGATGAAAGAATATCATTAGAGTAAACTTGTTAGGGAAGTGGGGAGTGCCACTGCAATTATGAACAAACTTATGGAGAGTGGGAAGGATAACACTCAGTTTGATGACTTTGCCAAATAATTGAAAAAATACATAAGGCTTTGAGTGTTAAAGGTTTGAATAAGGGAAAAAAAAACATTGAGGAATTGCTTTCTCGCAAATCAGAGAGGCTTCCAGCTAATTTTTGCATGTTTGAGTTTCCAAAGTTTACAGGAACCTAGAATGCAAAAAACCATATATGTTCATATATGCTAGTCATAAAGGCATTTGGGGTGCCGACAGAAGCTATGTTTGGGCATTTTGAATTATCATTGGAAAGGTCTGCAAAGACATGGTACTTCAACCAACTAAAGACTATCGGAAAAGATTATAAGGAACTAACTAAAGTTTTGAGAGGCATTGTGCTTTTAATTTAAATCCAAAGGTTACATTACAAGACTTGGGGTCTTTAAAGTAGATAACTAGTGAAAGCTTCAATTACTGTGTTGGACTAGGTTGATTTAACCTAAGTCATGAACCTCTTTTGATCTTGACAATGTAGATTGATCAATTCTAATACTTTCATTAAATATTGTTTTGCAGATTATAAGTTAGATTTTTTCATTGGAAGTTGGATGGAGTTCAAAATCTCCAACCTTATAAATATCACTCTAATTCGCAGTGTGTGTATGGTAAATCGCGACTGTGAATCTATCACAAGAAATGATAAAGCTATGACAGAAGAAATCACAGGTTATCTCATTATCGCGAACCAGGCAAAGACTGCAAAGCCTTAGTCTTAGCGGAATTGGTAGTGAGTGTCGCATCTTAGTCACGACTGCCACTTTCATAGTGACAAAGGAGGGAATCAAAGCCACAACCATAACACTCCAAGTGTCCCAGGTGTCTGTTCAAAGATCAAAAATCACAAGGGCAAAAATTTGGTGGTGACGATGACTCAATGAGTTGAAGTTTCCTCTTCAAACAGAGGAATTCAAGGTCTCAATCACGCCCAAGGATTGTCTCGCGATCGGGACTTTTGAGAGTGGTTAGAGCATAATGGCTATATTTTTCTAGATGACCAATGGAAAACTTACATGTGGACTAGCCATTAGACACAAATGGGGTTTTTCGCTCAAATTTTCGGCTCTTCTATGGAAATTGAAAATTCGCGACCGCGAAAAGGTAGTAACAACCGCTACTAAACCCTGACAACCATTTAATGCTAAATCTATCTAGCACATCTTAGAGATTTGTTGATGTTTTAGTCCAACGTCTCTTTGGTAGATATGAGCTATAAATACTCTACCAAATAGATGAAATAGTATGAGAATTCATTAATTTGTAACCATACTCTTGCTAATTTGCTACTCATTCTTTCAATTCTCATTTATGCTTTTGTGATTGTTTGGTGTGAGTAATAAACACCATCGTAAGAGGTTTTAGTGTGAGCCTTGAAAACAATTGTGAGAGATTTTAGTATGAGCCTAGAAAACACTTGTGAGAGGTTTTAGTGTGAGCCTTTAAAACACAAGTTGTAAAATTTTGGTGTGAGCTTTAAAACACCTATTGAATTGAGTGAAAGACCCAATTATAGAGAATTCGGGAGTGGACGTAGGGTTAGTTAACACCCGAACCATTATAAACACTTGTGTCAATATCCTCCTTCTCCTACTCATCTTTTTAAACACATTAACCCTCTTTTTAATTTTTCAATTAAGTGCCAATTCAATCCCCATTATTGGTGCCCTAGGCCAACAAGTGGTATCAGAGCCAAATCTCACTAAAAACCCTTAATTGAGTGAGTAAAGATCATAGCACAAGAAGGAATCCACTCACACCTTAAGTCTTACTTTAATGGAGCTGACTATACTCATTAGAAGTATAGGATGGAGATCTATCTTGATACGGATGTGGTGGATCAGTGGGATGTTGTCATTAAAGAATGAAAGCCACCCACAAAAATGGTGGACGGGAGGGAAGAACTCATTCCTAGAGAAGAGCGAGTTGAAGCACATAGATGATCAAATGGCAAGAATAAAAGAGCCATGAAAATTCTTCTAAACTCTCTCTCAAAAGAAAAGATTAGAAGAGTACAACACTGCCAAATAGCCCATAGGATATGGACAACATTGGAGAACTATCATGATGGTAACACCTTGGTAAAATCCAGCCGACTAGAGATATATGTGATGGAGTGAGAGTAGTTCATGATGAAGGAGGATGAGAGCATCACTGACATGACCAATAGACTCCTGGCAATCATCACCAATATGAAGAAGTTTGGTAGGATTCTCATAAATCATGAGGTAAACTCCAAAATTTTAAAGTCTTTGCCTCTTAAAAAGTTTGGTGCTAGAGTGTGTAGTATCCAAGAATCCAATCTGGAAATAGGGAAGTGTCAATGGATGTTTTGATAGGAAAACTCTTAACTCATGAGTTAGCCTTAAAGAAAGATAAAGAGATGAAGAAAATGAGGGGCAAAAGGGAAAAATCTAAAAAATAAGAAATGAAGACCTTTGCACTCAAGTCTACATCTAAAGAGAAGGAAATAGAGGTTATAAGTGAAGAAGAAAGTGACAAAGAGGAAGAGGAACTAGCAATGCTCTCTAGAAGGACCAAAACGCTTATTAGAAGAAGAAAAA
>CATIWR010098589.1:0-16791 GCA_949677035.1 Omphalea diandra | reverse complement strand
CCCCCCCCCCCCCCCCCCCCCCCCCCCCCCCCCCCCCCCCCCCCCCCCCCCCCCCCCCCCCCCCCCCCCCCCCCCCCCCCCCCCCCCCCCCCCCACGCGTTAGGAAATAGTCAAGGTCATTGTTACCTAGTGTTAGTCTTCATACAAACTAGTTTTATCAATCAGAACACCCAAATTTGTCACCAAGGACTGTAAAACTAAAAACTTATAATAGTATACTGTCGTTGGAGTCCCTTCCGACAAACATATCGGCTGCGTCAATATGGTTACAAAAACGATGCAGTATACTGCGGTATACTCTTTATTTGGCACACATTAACAAAAATATCGAAGGAAGCTCACTTCATTATAGTTGATGTCAAACGTATGCAGAAATTCGTGATAGCCCTGCTCTTGTTGAAATATGATCTTGAAGATTAGGGCGGTCTCAACATAACTTAGTACAAAATAATGGCGACAACCTTCCACTTCATTAGACAAAATAGTGAGCCCATGTATAACCGTGGTCCATAATCATATCTGGGGTAGAACAGTCTGAGGATTAGCTGGGACATCCGAAGTTTCCTGCCAAGTAGAGTTCAATTTTCAATAATAGCCAAAACATTTCCTCCCTATAGTTATTAACTTCTTATGCAATTTTTTTTCCTTTTCTAAAGAAAAATCTTATGTAAAATTCATAACATATTTGCACGAATTAACATGGTGGTGTACATAAGTAACTTTGCCGAACACATCCTTTTCTTCTGCAGGTGAGATGATACATTGCCTTACCTCCAGGTATCTTGTCAGCATTGTTGTAGTACTGAAGTTAAAACCCTCAACTGGTTCTCCCTTCGTACGAGATGCATTTAGTTGCTTTCTGACTTGAGTTGCCAGTGACTATTAACAAATTGAAAGTAAATAACATTAGGCATATCTGAAGTAAAATATTGATCTTAGGACATACTTGCACACTAAGTAATTAAACACATCAGATACTAGTCAGACCTTCCCTAACTCGACTCCCCACTGGTCAAAAGAATTGATTCTCCATATGAAACCTTGAACTGCTACTCTGTGTTCGTAGACCGCCAACAACTGAAATAGAATGACAGATTTTGTGGTACTATCCACATAGAGAGCATGGAGCAAACAGTAGAGCAATAAATGCGCACATAACTGCAGTGACTAACATATGAAAACGGGGACATCTGAGAAAGCATATGAAATTGAAAGCCAAATATATTAGCAGAAAAGTTCATTCAGGAACATTAAGAGGCAATAGGCCCATAAAGAGGAAAGAAAAAGGAGAACTGGATGTCCAGACCTGTCACGGTAATTTTCATTCAAGTTACAAGTTTATAAGTCATGCTACTTCTATACTCCGCATATTTTTGCAACAGCATGGGGAAAATTGTTGGGATGATTAAAAGAATTGGCAGGAAATAGCCAGCGCAATTTCCACAGAAAGTAGATTTCAAACACAGTTGCTCATAAACAATCACGGACTGGCATTTTGTAAGATAAACTAATACATACACAAGACTGCTAATTTGTTGTACATTTCTCCAAACTATTTTAAGGAAATTCAAGAGCAACAAATAAGAATGAATACCAGTAATCTCAACTCCTGAGTTACTATGCATCCATTTCTTGATCAGTGAGTAAGAAATCACAAACCTGTCCAATTTTGTAAGCATCCAATGACGAAAGCAGAATACTGACAGAAGGCCTATTGCCAGTGAAAGTCTGAAAAAAGATGATGCAGTGGCTTAGAATAATCATCTGGAGGTAAAGCAACAATATCAATTGAGAAGCTGCAAGAATTTAACCTTGTGAGGAATTAGATGCTGTGGAACATTCTCTTTCTGCAATTGTTCTGCGGTCTACAAATGACCAAAATTTAATCAAACACTCAGATGTGAATCAACTACTTTCATTATGAAGTTCGTGGAAAAGGATCCTGAACCAAAACCATGCAGATATAATATCTGTGAATCCAAATTCATGAGAATTGCTATGACTAAAAACGAATTCCAGGTAATAAGAAGTTACTGTGATCCATTATAAACCACACATTTACACAACTTTTCCATTAATAAATTTCATTCATTGCTTAAAAAAGATTGTAAAATGCTTCTTGACATTAATTTAGAGCATAGAAGTACCTTTCCATAAGCAAGGGCATCTGGCTGTGCAAAAAAGTTAGACATGAGTTCATCATGGTTATTCACAACCTCTCCTAATGAACAAATAAATTTAAGTTAAAATAAGCACAAATAAAAAATCAAAGCTTCAAAACCTGACTTCCAATTTTTAAAATTAATGATACCTTCAAGGTATACAGGTTGCTGGCTCTTCATAACACCTATAAAATCACAAGGAATTACGCGTCCCTGAAGATTCAAAAAGAAGAATAACATGTTTCTCCCAAAAAAAAAGAAAAAGAAGAAAACAAATAACACTAATGCAGTTTGCAGTGCATTGCAATTGTATAAAAACTTTGAGCTGGAAACAGTGGAAGAAATATTCCATATTCATTCATATTAGAAGCCATTTATGGCAGCATGATACATCATGAGCATAGAAATTTTCAAATGCATAAAAAACAAAGTTTGTGATGGGAAGATGAAGCCAACATCTTGAAGTTAGTGAGAATAAAAAAAGAAAATAATATTAAAGAGGTTATTCATTCAAGCAAAGTTGTGTATAATGTTGTACCGAAATGCCACTTGAGCAGCATTGTCGCATTTTGGACACATAGAAACTCACTAAAACAAGCCCATTTCTGTAATTTAAAGAAAAACTTAGGAAACAACATATTGACCCAATCAACCCTAACCCAAAATCCAAATGCTCTATTCTCTGCCTCCCTCCCCTCTCTCAATTCACCACCACATCATCATCTGCGACACTGACGACGACACATGAAGGTGACGCCGGCAACAGCAGCAACTTGTGAAATCATATCAGTTTTTTTCCTTACTTAATGTTTTGGGTTTCGATTCCGGTTCGGGGTTCTGTTCTTCCATTTCTTTTTGCACTCACTTCTGTTTTCTAAACCAGCAAATGACTTAGGTCATTGAGTTTGAGTGTTGGACCAACATGTGTTCAATTATTTACTTAAAAAAACAGAGTCAGCGTATAATAATATTATTGTAATCAATCTGCTCTACCTTCTTCTCTTGTTTTTGATTCTTTAAATCTTTCTTTAATGATAATGGTTTGAATTCATATATGAGCAAGCATTAGTCTTTGGAGTGTGAAACAATCATCTATAATCCTAGTCATAATCCATCCAGAGTAGAGCAGTCAAATTACACAAATTTATGGCAACAATGCAGTAGAAATTATAGCCATAACTCTAGCTTGTTTGCTGATCAAATGGAACCAAATTCCTCTTTCTGCTAGACCTGAATACTAGAGATTAAAAATTTTATTTGCCTTGCTTTCCACGATCTTAGCCGAAGAAGTTATGGGCAATAACTATTTTTGTGAAAGTCCTGCGTCTGCTCTCAATTTACAAGTGCAATTTTTTTCTCTTTCACATAGCTTTTATATAAACAATGGAATCATTATAATTGTTTGATTATTATTAGTACTTATATAATTGAAAAGTATAAATGTACAAAAATAATATTTGTAAATATACCCCTATACTTTTTACATTTGCATATTTCCTCCACAATTTATTTCCTATGTTTTTTGAAATATCATTTCCATATATCTGTTTTCACATTTCTCATTTCCCTGTTTCTGTTTCCATTTCCATTAGAACAACCTAATTGCTTCCAATTTGTCTAGTCTGCCATGTGATAAGGCACCTCCTTTCGCCTTGAGGCCAAATTCACAGCACATTGGAATAGGCAAAATATTTTAACTCAAAATCTCTCAATTTTAATCTCAGAATATTTTCCAACCAAACATTATAAGTGTTACCCCAAAAGCATAACCATGCAAGTCACCTGGTGAATAAGTTGATAAAAGCTGTGCTGACCATTTGTCCCTGGTTCACCAAAATCAATTTCACCAGTCTCAAAAGGAAGTGGTACACCATCAATGGATACCCCCTTGCCATTACTTTCCATGCTAACCTATAATGAATTAACTTCAAAAGGTACATAAGTAAAGAAGAATTCATCTTTTTCTTCCAGTTAGAGAGAGAGAGATGTGAGCTCCAGTGGACTTGCCTGTTGAATGTGTGGGGCAAATTTCTCGAGTGCTTGGGAATAAGGTAAGATGGCCTGGAACATTGCTTGTATCACTTAAGAATATAGTAGACAAACATGCAATAATTGAGACTCCAGTGAAGTACTACTCACCCTTGCAGGATATCCAAGAAATGAAACATTCCATACACTCAATAGACCTAAAAGTACCTGCAGGAGAATTTTACAGACATGAAATTGAGAATCTAAAACCATATTCAGGATGCCTAGAAGGGTTATCAAGATAACCTACCAAAATGATAATGTAGAAAAACCACTTGTACATAATAAGTATAAACACTCCAATAAAAAAGTATTTAGAGCAAGAGTAGATCTAAAAAATTGCAATGCATGTGCAATATCAAAATCATCTTTTGTTCAACCATTAATATCTTGATTCTCCCTATAGCTCACCCAATGTTAAAAGCAGTTGATCACCTATAAAAGCAAAACTACAGATCTGATATCCAGCCAAAAAAAAAAAAAATCTAATAGGGTTCATAAAACTCTGGGCCTTACGGGAATATTTTTCTCAAATGGGGCTGAAGAGAAGTGCTCATCAATGCTTGATGCTCCTTTCAAAAACCTTAAAAACAACAAAATGAAAAGATCTTAGTACTATAGAATATGCAATGACATCATAAGAAAATAACATCAACAGATAAATGGCTAGATCAGACAACTGGACATGAGCTAGAAACTAACCCTTTAATGAGATAATTAAAGGACCGTATGCATATTATAAATTAACATATGAATTAAATTACAATGTAGGTTACACTTAGTCATTAGGAATTATAATACTAGTAAGAATTAAAATAGTTGGAAGTTAACATACTTCTCAACAATTGAGAAACCATATTGGAGAGACAAAGGCAATACACCAACAGCACTGCAAACTGCAACCAGCAATCTAACTAGAATCAAACATCCAATGCAGCACAGAGTCATCCCAGAGAAAAAGGAAGAAACTTACCACTATATCTGCCACCAACCCAGTCCCAAAATGCAAAAGCATTATTAGGATCAATACCGAACTTTTCTACAAGCTGCATTTTCAAAAAGAAGAAGTTGACGATAAGGACTGCCAAATATAAAGATATACTCCATATTCACATTACACTATTGATGAGCTTAACAATTTATGTAAACAATCATTGACTTTTTACACTGGCACTTCATATATGTACCATAAGATTTGTGCTAACTGCCACCATATGCTTCGCCACTGCAGATTGTCTGTGAACAATTACAAACAACTCTCATATTATGATCTTGCCAGAAGAAAGAGATCTCAATGTCAAAATGCATCCAACAAAAATATATCAGATAGTCTGTTAATTAGTTGCAAACACTCTAAGATGATGGATAATGCATCCATTCACTTAATTTTAACAACATGCATTAATTCCCCACTTCCAAATCCACCATCATTTGTTCTTTTGATCTTCCAAATTCTTCTATAATGAACATGATGTTCAAAGTGTTAAAGGTGCTAAATAACTCCGGAAAACTAAAAGAAGTGTGGTAGGTTATTGCACTGACCCAAGTTCTTTTGAAATCCATGCCCTTAGTGTTCGTGCATTCAGCATAGTTTCAGCAGTCGTAAAAGTTTTAGAAACCACAACAACTGCAAGTAACGTCAAAAATCCAAAATCACAATTAGTAGCCACAATAGAGAGGTCTGGCTACAAATTATACAATCACCCAAGAGAGATGGCACATGCAAAATATTATGATTTACCAAGGGTGGTTTCAGGACTTAGCCCTGCAATATTCCTAGCGACATCAATGGGATCAACATTTGCAAGACTGTAACAAATGCAAAGCAAAGTTTAGATTACATCATAGAACAATATGTAACAGATTGCAAAATACGGTTATAAAGGTAGCCTTAACCATCAAACTAGAATCATTACACCAAACAAATTATCTCCACATGAAAATACATCTGCTATGATCTCGACAACTCTTTTGAGAGGACGGCTTATTACGATATATATGCAGTCACGGGATGCACACTGTGCAATGATGCACCTTGTAAGGTAAATTTAGTATTTTCTCCATAGCTCACCTCTCAGCGTAAAATAGAACAAAAATATAATAAACATTCTGTTAGATACACTGCATCATTGCTTGAAATCCTACAAAACTTTCACACATGCAGATAAACTTCCACACTTCTATTCCTACTTTAAAAAGTAAAGTAATGAAACAAGCAGAATGTTTTTATTTCTATTGTTGAAGGCAAGTAGATCATTCTTAAAAAAGGAAGTCAATGATCTTGTTCTATGGGTTTTGGAGAGGGGTTTGAAAGACAAGCATGAGGAGTAAAAACACCATAGAACCCTAACAGATATCCACACAACCAGCTTCATGATATACTGGAACATAAATTACAAAATTGTAGTGATGTAAAAGTATTTACAATTGCAGCTGACGACCTTTTGCAGATTTGCTAGCCTCAGGATCTGTAAGTTGCCATCAGGAAAACAATTAATGCTTTGGGCAAGGTTGCAAAATAAAACAATTAGCAAAACAGAATTGAAATGCATGGAGAGTAAATCCAAAATACAACTTGGCAACATCTTTAATAAAGAAAGTATCAACAGACCTGTTTGAAGAGCAGTGTGCACAAAAAGAGGGCCTAAGAAGCTGCCACCAATACCAATGGCAATAACATCAGTCAATGGTTTCCCTGTAGCTCCAATCTACCAACATTTTCCTGTTAGTATACAGCTGAGGCATGGATTCTGTATGCAAACATAAATTCAAAAGATTTGATTTACCCAGGAACCACTGCGGACTCTGTCAGAAAACTCCTTGATCTTGTCAAGAACATTCCAAACATCAGGAACAACATTCTTGCCATCACTTTTTACAACTGCATCCCTTGGAGCACGAAGAGCTACGTGAAGCACTGACCTATTCTCTGTACTGTTGATCTGAAAGTGCCAGCCAAATATTACACAAAACATCACGGTCATACCAGTTTCAATAGTTCAAAGTAATGCAAAAATAAAGAAATTTAGGGGCACGCAACAAAATTGTGTAAAAAAGGAAAAAAAAAACATATTGTTAAACGAATTAAAAATGCCATCTTGTAAAATAATCATAAGGAGAAAATGATGTGACTTACACGCTCCCCGTTAAACATTCTATAAATATTTTCCTTGAGATGGGCTGCCTGCGTTAACAGCAAGTACAATAAGAAAATCAAATCATTAATAAACCTAGCTCCAATTTAGCAAACAAAAGAAAACCTCATCTTTACCTCTGCCAAGTTATAAAGCTTATCCACAGTTTCAACAGTGGCTTGTTGCCGCGAGAAATCAAGCATAATTCCATCGAAATCCCTATTCAAAAACACAACTCGCATTAGACAAAAGAGAAAAAAATATATAGTCATATAACAATTCTTAAAAAAATTTCGCAAGCAATTCAGCAAAGGAAACAAATAAAAAGGAAAAACAAACACTTAAGAAACATACACCATCATGGACTTGCATCGCTCGATGTCTCCCAATAAGTCGCGCAAATGAGTCTTCTTAATGTCGTCAACATATGCCTACATCAATCATAAGCGTATTGTGCATCAAATGCTTGTTTTTCCATTAAACGCAGCGAGCTTTTTTTTTTTTTTTCCCCTCCTTTCTTACCTTCAAGTCCTTCCATGGCTGACTGTCGCTGATTAGAACTGATGAAGCCATCTAAAATTGAAAAAGATGAAATTTGAGAATTTAAAATAAATTTACATAAACAATCAATGACCAAATCTAATTCGGATGAAATCCCTTAATATTAGCCAACATTATTAGCTGATTTCATCGTTTCCATCAATACGCATGTAATTCAACAGTGTTGACTAAATTATCATCTAATTAAATAAATCACATGATACCTGAGAAACAGGATAGGAAAAGCGATGAGAAGAAGAAATGGGTTTCAGGTGAGGATTGATGGACGGATGGCGCAAGGTGAATGAAAGGAGAAGCTTCGAGGTGGATGGCACGTGAGATGCAGAGTTAAAACGACAAGTGGAAGCTTAGTCCAGAGACGAGACGCATCGTCGCATACGATGCGGATGGAATAAACTGCTTTAACCCCCACGGATTTAGCTGATTGGTTTGCGCCTGTTTTTTTTCACGCACAGCGACAGGTTTCGGTAGCTCACTAGATCCTAATCACTGCCCATGCCGCCCCCACGTTATCCCCCATATTATAAATGAAACGTAGCGTTTTGATCTTGAGGCAATACGCTATCGTAATATAATTTGCGCGCCTCGACACCGAAGGTACGATTGGCAAATGCCCAACCTAACTGTTAAAAAAAATAAAAATAGATATAATTTATTTTAATCCCATATTTTTAAACCAATATTTGTTTATCACTCAATTATATTAAGACATAAAATTTTTAACAAATCACAATTTTATCATATAATAAATAATTAATAATTACATATTTAATTTACTTAATTAATAAAAAATAATATACAAAATTTAACAATATTAAAATTTTTCATATGAAAATAATTTTAAAAAATTCTCTCATAAAAATAATTTAGAAAATTCAAAAATATAAACAAATTTATATTAATCTTAAATATTTAATTTCATATATAATAAAAAATAAAATTAAAGAGAAAAATAGCTAAAAAAGGAAAAGGTGAAACTGCAATTTTTATTTTTTTTTATCGAGATAGTTATATTATTATTAAAATTTATTATATTAATTTAATAATAAATTTTTATTTTTACTGTTTTATTTATTTAAAAGTTTGATTAAACAATAAATTTTTTTATAAATAATAATATATAATAAATAATAATAAAATGTAGTATATAATAAATAATAACATTTTAGTTTTAATTAATTAATTAATTAAGTATTTAATAAAATATGTTGTACAACAGTAGTGTTTAATTCAAATCAAATTCAATTTTTTAACTCATTTAGAATAAATTAGTTAATATATATTATTAATTTCAGACTTAAATTTAGTTTTAAACAGTTACTAATCATTTATCAAATAATTGTATATAATACAATTATTATTTTATATTATATTATAAAAAAAGTGTCATGTAAAAAAATTATAAATAGGAAATTAGAAACTTCAATTGCTCTATAGAAAAAAAAATCTTCTAAATAAGAAATTAAAAACTAAAAAATACAAATTTTAGACAACTTATAAATAAAAAATTAAAAAATTGAAAGTACAAATTTTAAATATAAAACTAATATTTAAATTAATTCAATTGATATGAGGACAAACAGTAGTGCAACACATTATAAAAAATAACTTTGTTCAAATTTAATAAATTTTTCTTAAAATTGTGATATAAAAATTGAAAGTATAAATAAATAAATAATATTTTATCATAACTATGACACACACATATAGTTTGTAATTACCTGTTAATTTTATTTTGATTATGAAATACTTAAATATTATTTATTTAATTGATTATCAAGAAGTACTTCATTCGTTTAAGTTAATAAATTTTTTCTTTAAATTATGTCACATAAGATTAAATATATAAATAAATAAATAATATTTTATTACAACTAAGTATGTGCATAATTATAAATTTAAGAGATTTATTTTATTTACTTGATAATAATTTTTTACAACATAATAATTAAAACTTAATAATTATAGTTACATATTAATTTTAATCATTTCAACTGATTAATTAATTATGTAATAAAAAATAAATATTAATATATATTTAAAATTTATTAGTATAATCATATTGTGCAACCTCCGAGTTCGCGACTAGTTATATTATTAATTTTAATCTCAAATTTAATTTTAAATCATTGTTTGTTATTTATTCAATAATTATATATAATACAATTATTTGTTATTATTTAATATTATATTATTAAAAACTATCATATTAAAAAATTAAATAAAAATTAGAAAACTCAACTGCCATATAAAAAATTAAACATTTTAAATAGAAAATTAAAAAATAAAAAATAAAAAACTTTAAACAAAAAGTCAAAAACATAGAAAATTTAAAAATTTAAAAAGTTAAAATTATGAATAACTTCTAAATAGGATATTAGAAAAATTAAAAGTGAAAATTCTAAATATGAAAATAAAATTTAAATAATTCTATTAATTATTCAAAATTTTAAATATATAAAAACAAACAACAACATACTAAATTGTCATAAATTTTTTTTTAAAATTTAATAATTTTTTAAAATTGTGTTACACAAAATTGAAGTTATAAATCAATATTATCTTGTATTCTAACTACATCACATATACATATATAATTTATAATTATCTAATAATTTTATTTTTTATTATGAAATACTTAATATTATTCATTTAATTAATTACCAATAATTATTTCATTCAAATTAAAATTTTTTTATTGAAATTATGTCACATAAGATTAAATATATGAATAATAAATAATATTTTATTACAATTAACTCTGTACATAATTATAAATTTAAAAAATATATTTTATTATTTATTTACTTGATAATATTTTTTTATAAAATAATATTTAAAATTTAATTATTATATATTAATTTTACTTAATTAATCAATTAAAATAAATATTAAATATATTTAAATAATATTATTATAATTATACCATGTAATGTGCAGACTTTTCACTAGTTTTTAGTTTAAGATTAACTCATTTCAGGTTTAAGAGTTTGTGTATTCTACCTATTATTGCTTACTGTTACAATGGATTGATGGTTACAGATTAATATTAAGTATTTGATAAAATTATTATTATTGATAGTTGTTTGTATATATAATTATCAATATAAATATAAATTTTAAATAAATAAATCTTGAATTTTAAAATAAATAATATTAATCATTCATTAAGTATTTTTTAAAAGAATTATAAATTGAAATTTTTATAATACATATATTAAATATTGATGATGAAAAGTATAAATTGTTAATGAAAAATAATAAAAAAAGTATATACTTTTTTAACTTGAGCTATTTGATATGAAATCTTACATTAACTAAATATATGTTTATCCTTTTTACAAACTAAAAAATAAATAATCTTTAAAAAAGAAAAATGAACACACCCTAACTTCTCCTTATTCTCTCTCCTCCCCTCCTCCTTTCCTTTTCATGAGTCCTGCTAACAAATACACTGAAGGTTTAGGATAAGAAATGACATTTGTCCCTTTTTTTTTTATTTTATAATTAGGTATTGTTATCATTGTTGTTATTATGAATATTGTTTTTATCAGTTAAATACATATATTTTGGTGATTACAGGGGAGGTAAACTTAGATTTAATAGTCCAATAAGGGCGTTTGGAATAGACATCTGGCATGTTTAGTGTAATATTTTAAAATTTGAAATTTATATTTTTTTAAAAATTATAAATATTTGAGTTATTGAAATATATTTATTTATATTTTAAATTTAATTTAAATATCATAAAAGTAAACTTTATTAAAGAAAATAATTTAAATAATCTCATAAAAGTAATGTATTTTTACTTTTTAATATTGAGAGATCTATTGTTCCTCTTAATTAGGATTTACTGTTTTATTGAAGAAATTTAGTATTATAAGCAAATATAATAGTTCTCATTCATGTGGGTTCTTTTATGCATGGTACAAGAGTTTGTTGTAGAATTAAATCTTACTTGGATCGATCTATCGACCAAATTAAAAGTTCAATAACATTGTCTTACTGCCATATTGAAGTATGAATTATTTAAAGCTATAGATTTGCAAAGAATAGTGGAGTGCTAGTCTACCATAATTGTAATTCAAATTTTCAATCAATCCACAACCTTTCATGCTATCAAAGTAAATTTGCTCTCAAGGCCTCTTAATTTCAATTTTGAATATCTTCTTTTTAAATTGTTTTACTACAACTTTTTTGCTCTCAAATTGCATTTGATCAATCTAATCTATATATAGTAACTAATGCTTTAGTTATCTTGGATGTTTTGATTAGGTTGAATGGTAGTATTGTAACTAATTGTTTAATATGTTACTCATTTTCAAAATAGTGAATTCGCCTTTGTTAAAAAAAGAAAAAGAAAAAGAAAAAGTTAATAGCTTCAATTTTCCATGTGTGCTGTAATTGCAACTATCATAAGCCCTACTTTTGACAATATCGAATTGAATGATTTTGGCATTTGTAGAATACAAAGATACGGAAGGTTTGAACCTTACATTTTTAGGGTTGGACTGCAATTAATTTATTGACCTACTGTAATTTCAGAATTTCAAAAGAAGAAAAATTGAGCCAAATGAGATTTTTCTAAGTATATCTGAATTACAATTCATTATAAAAGCCACAAAAGATTATGCATTAACCATAGTACCTCATATATTATACACCTCTAAATTCAAATATACATGGATTTGGCTTTTAAACTTACAAGAAATATATGCATCAGCTCCGGCCCTAGCGGCAGGCCATGAAGGTCTGTGCCTAGGGTCCCAAATTTTTTTAAAAAAAATTAAAGTAAAATTGTGATAAATTATATTATAAACTCCTGTCAATAATATTTTGTGGTTCAAAGATCCAAAATACTTGTGGTAGCAAATACAAAAGAGTTTATGTTTTTTGTAACTACTGTTTTATTTTTTTGAACAAACTTATTTTTTTTGCTTTAAATATTATTAATTTGTTTATTTTTTAACCAATTTTCTTTTTTAATTTTAAATATTTATATATTTACTCTTTTATAGATCTCTTTTTTTTTTTTAATTTTTCGTTACATTGATATTATTATTATTATTGTTATTATTATTATTATTATTATTTCATATGTTTAGAAAAATGGACTTATTTTTTCATAAAAAAATTTATATAAATTGTAGTTTTTTCAATTTGAATATTACAAAGGAAATTAAAAATATCAAAATATTTAACTATAAAAAATAAACCTATAATTTACAAAAAATGAGTTATAGTTTACTGATAATAAACTTACAATTTATATCAAAATGAATTTACAATTTACAAAAAATGAATATATAATTTACAAAAAATGAATTTATAGTTTATTGATAATAAATTTACAGTTTAAACCAAAATGAATTTATAGTTTACAAAAATTGAACATATAATCTATAAAAAAAATGAACCTACAGTCTATAAAAAATAAACTTATAGTTTACTGATAATGAATCTAGAGTTTATACCCAAATGAATCTACAGTTTACAAAAAATGAAATTACACTTTATAAAAAATGAATCTATAGTTTACAAAAAATAAATCTATAGTTTACTGATAATGAATATATCATTTACACTGAATGAACCTATAATTTACAAAAAATGAACCTATAATTCAAAAAAATGAACATACAGTTCATAAAAAATGAATTTGTATATTTAAAGTAATCAACAAACATCATATAATAAATGAAACACAAAAAAAAAACATAAAATCTATTTAATAATATTAAACATAAATTAATATAATATAATATAATATTTAATATTATATTAAAATAAAATTATATTAATATAATATTTCATATAATTTAATATAATAATGTAATAATATAAATTAATTAATGTAATAATTTAAAATTATATATAATATTTCTATATAAATATCTATAATAACATAAATTATGTCATTATAATAACATAATATAGTTAAAAAATATAAATTGATTATATATTAATTTAATTATATCTTGTATTAATATAAAAAACACAAAAATTCATTTATAAAAAAATGAAAAAAAGAAAAGAATAAAGAAATGGTAAAAAATTGTCTATAAAATAAAATTATCTGTAGCACATCACTTTGTTTTTTAATTTTCACACGTGTTATGGGCCCTTAAGGATCCATGATATAGCAACTCTAAAATTGTTATAAAAAAAACCTATATTTTTCTTTTTACCTAGTTTAAAGGGCCAATGTAGAAAAAATATAGTCCAATTTATTCTAAAATTTTTTATTTTTTAATAAAAAATATCCAAAATTTTTTTTTTGCTTATGGCCTCGTATCTGTTGGGTTGGCCCTGGTAAGCATGTTTCTTCAGAAGCATCACATAATACTGAAGTAGCAGGAAAAGCAAGAGATTTCCTTCATACACTCTTTGCACACACACCTCCGTTATACTTGCAAAAGATGACTGCCTTTACTACTAATATGATAAGAAAAGTAGAAGCCACCCGCATCTTTGTTGAATCATTAATTTAGAATTAGTTCCATCTACTGGTCATGCGCTTCCACCAGAATAAGTGCAAGCATTATACAAAGAAGAAGTGAGAAAGTCAAGCAAATAGCCATTCCAAAAAACATTGGCAATCATCTAAAGGAACATTATTGAAACAAAATATTTACATTCCAGAAAGCAAACTTGAGAAAAGAGTTAATCCTTTACTTATATATATTATATTAAAATATTTCTATTATTTAGCTTTTCTATTTTTGAAAATCCACTTTGATTAGGTAAATTGTCTAGACTGAGGAGAAAACTCTCGCGTTATACAATTAATTGTATAATTTGTGTTTCTTCAGTTGACATGGTTAATGATTTGAAGGAATTATAATTTTTTTTTTTGAGATATTTCAAGTCTATGCTGTGTGAAATTTAGCAGGAGATTTTTTTTTTTTTTGTTCTTTATTTTGAAATTAAATTCATTAGTCGACTGAATTAGTCTAAATAAGTGCTTTTTCAGAAATGTTTTTACTGGAAAATTAATGAAATTTTCATGTAAAACGTTTTTTTTTTCCCAAAAAAAACCTCTTAAAAGTCATCTTTGAACCTGTAAATTATGAAATAAAATAGATATATATCAGTTATGGAGGTGAGATTGTTGTTCAAGAATGTGATAGCATATAAATTTTGTGTAATCGTTTATTTTGATATTAGAATTTTATTTTCAGATCTAGATGATGAGTATTTGCTTTGCTTTTGTAGTAGTGATTTCGAGTATGTTGCAAGAAATAAAAAAACACAAATGAACAAAAAGAATCACAAGTAGTGGCGGTGGTCCCTCAAAAGGAGCTGCACTTGTTCCACACGTTCTCATATTTTTCATTGATTTGGATTTGTTAAAAAGCTTAATTTGTATAATTAGATTTTGGATTATTGAATTAATTTTAACTGATAATGTGTTAATAGAGATATGTATAATAATTTTGCTGGTTGGTGCTGTGCAAAAAGTCAAAATAAAAATAAAAATTAAGAGTAATCTAGATTTTCATATTCCTTCAACAGATGTTTCAGTTTAACGTATTAAATAATAAAGATATTTTAATATAATATATAAAAGTGAAGCACTAAATAGTGCAATATAGAAAACCTCAGGGAGATCAAAGTATCTAATCCTTGACAAAACTTACTAGGATTTTTAGAAGAAAGGGTGGCTGTTTGTGAGAAATCAAAGTCCCATAGGTTTCTGCCAGCAGTTTGACAGAGAAGATTCATGGCATAAGTAGCATGTGATGCTACAGTATTTGGTTCCAAGCAAGCCCCGCCCGGTCGGATTGGACTACAATCAATCCCATGCCCACAAGCATAATCCAAATTTAATTGCAATTGTGCATCTGACACACCAGCCTTGGGCACACACCATGTTCCTTGCTTTGGCGATGGAGTCACCGGAGCTTCTGGCGTAGATGGAGTCACCGGAGCTTCTGGCGTGGACGGAGTCTTCAAGCGCAATAACTAATTTTAGTAAAGCATAGCATACTACAACACAACAAATGGTCAGTGGCTCAGGCAATACATGAGCTAGCACGTTCACTTCCAAACCAAATTCATATGCATAGACATCTCAAAAACAAAAATACGAACGCAAAGAAAACAAATGCAGAACCATAAGTATCTTTTCTTTTGAAACCTTAATGAAATTAGCAATGGGGCCTTAATTACCTGGCTACTCTTGGAGAGGCCAACATCATATATCATGGTGAGATCAGGCTTGAAAAGTCCAAATGCACGCTCAGAACCAGGTCCTGGTTTCAGATCTTCATCATATAGAGCAAAGAGATATGTATCTACTGATTTCCCTGGCATCAATGGGGTGCCTACCATGGATCGAAGATGTGCAATCAAATTACCATTGTAAGCCTTAGCATTCTCGATACTTGGCCCTACTTCATTGCTGTCTCCCTTGTATGGCCATCCTGTCTCAGCCACCACAATTTCCACATTCTGGAATCCCATAGAGCTCAACGCAGAATGTATAGCATCAACCTATAGAAATCAGGTTGTCAGAGTAATGAGACAATTGTCAAAGGCCACCAATAGCTTAATCATCGAGTGTTGTCTTATAGTTTGTGCAAGTTATTTTCAAGTTTGAATTAATTTGGCGAATCTTGTTATAATAATTTTTCAATATATAATTGAGATTTCATTAGAATTCAAAATTTCAGTAACAGGATAATTATATATTAAAAGTAAATATTAATCATTAATTCTGAAATAAAAAGTCAAGAATATTCCAACATGACAACTCATGTTCGTCTAAACTTGAGACAACCCACAAACCCTGTATGCACGGGGGGGGGGGGGGGGGGGGGGGGGGGGGGGGGGGGGGGGGGGGGGGGGGGGGGGGGGGGGGGGGGGGGGGGGGGGGGGGGGGGGGGGGGGGGGGGGGGGGGGGG
>CATIWR010098586.1:0-17874 GCA_949677035.1 Omphalea diandra | reverse complement strand
ACTGTGACAATTGGACCTT
Source organism: Omphalea diandra (assembly GCA_949677035.1). Classification (NCBI taxonomy): domain Eukaryota; kingdom Viridiplantae; phylum Streptophyta; class Magnoliopsida; order Malpighiales; family Euphorbiaceae; genus Omphalea; species Omphalea diandra. Next base: position 17,855 of record CATIWR010098586.1, on the reverse strand, counting down.
GACTGAGAGACTTATATTTCTGCAAAATCAAAACTTAATAAAAATATTAGTAATGATCAATCTCCTTTGTCAAAATCAAAAGAGGTTCTAAACTTAGGATTAAATATCCTAGTCCAACAGATTTCATTGGAGATATTAATGTGGAAAAAGCAGTATTAGTTTTATATTCTTATTAGGAAATAATGCAATTTCCTAATGTTTAAAGAAGCAGAAAATAGTTACGCTTTCAATTGTGAATCTGAGTATGTTGCAGCTATGTCATGTGCTAGTCGTGCTATTTGGTTATGGAGATTATTGAATAACTTCATATGGAGTAAAAGGAAGCTACCAAATAATGATTGGTAATAAGTCTCCACAAGCTCTAGTAAACAATCTAGTATTTCATGATCGAAGCAAACATATTAGTACAAGATATCATTTCAGTAGAGAATGCATTGCTAAGAAAGAAGTTGAATTAGAATATGTAAGAATTGATGATCAAATAACTGATATTTCTATATTGAATTGGAATATGTAAGAATTGATGATCAAATAGCCGATATTTCTATAAAGCCAATCAAGTAGAAAAGTTTTTAGCAATTAAGAATGAAACTTAGAGTTATGAAAAATTCAAGTTTATAGGAGGAAATTAGACTTAAATGTGAACATTAATGATTTTAAGCTTTAAGTTATGGTTAGTAGATATTTAAACAAATTTAGTTTTAAGTTTGCAATGAAATATTAGCTAATTATATTAAGGTGTTTATTTTTATTATGAAGTTAGGTTATAAATACCCATACAATGAATCTACTCAAATAAATAAGAAATAAAGATTCAATAAACATTTAAATTCTTTTTTCTTTTCTTCCTTGTGTTAGTGTTTGTGAGTTCAAGTGGGTCCCCACTAGTTCTCACTCACAAACAATCACATAAGGAAGAAAAGAGAAAAGAATGCCAATGTTTATTGAAACTTTGTTTCTGATTGATTTGAGTAACTTTATTATATAAGTGTTTATAACATAACTTCATACTAAAAAATAAACACCTTAATATAGTTAATTACTATTTCACCATAAATTCAAAGCTAAATTAGTTTTAACATGTACTAAATATAACTTAAAGCTTAAAATCATTAATGTTCAAGTTTAATATATAACACCTTTCTATAAACTTGAACTTTTCATAATTTTGAGTTTCATTCTTAATTGCTGGAAACTATTATAATTGAGTAGCTTTGTAAAAAAAATCAATTATTTGAACATCAGTTCTTAGATATTTTAATTAAACTTCTTTCTTAGCAATACATGCTTAAATTAAAATGATTCCTCGTATCGATATGTTTGCTTCGATCATACAATACTGGATTTTTTGCTAGGCATTAGTAGACTTATTATCAACCATTATTTTGCTAGCTTTCTTTTGCTCCAAAAAAGTTCATTCAATAATCTTTATAACTAATGGCACGACAAGCATTAGATATAATTGTAACATACTCAAATTCATAAGTTAAAAGTGTGACTATTGGAAACTTCTTTGAATATTAGGAAACTACATTATTTTCCAATAAGAACACAAAACTAGTAATGTTTTTCTATCATCAATATCTCCAGCAAAATCACTATCACATAAAATATATCAACTTAAAATCATTAGAGGATGAAAAAATTCCATATTCTAGTGTACCTTTAAGGTCATATGAAATTCTCTTACTTATTTTCATATGAGATGTTAAGGATTTCTCTATGAAACAACTCACTAATGCTACTGTGAACAAGATATCTATTCTCCTATATGTCAAATATGTCAAACTTTCCGTAAGGGTTTTGAATAAAGCATGATCCACCTTCTTTATGTCTTCTTCCATTTTGGATAACTTTTCTCCCATCACTATAGGGTGTTAATAAACTTACATTTTGACGTATTAAACTTCTTGAAGACTTCATTTGTATAGTCTTCTTATGAAATGAAAATTCCATCTTCCATATGTTTTACTTCCATTCCCAAATAATAAGATATGAGTCCCATGTTACTCTTTTTGAATTGTTGTGCCATTATTGTCTTGAAATCTTTGAAAATTCTTGAATTGTTTCTTGTAAGAATGAGATCATTCACATAGATACAAACAAATAAGAAACTTTGTTTCACTCACTTCATAAAGAAATCATATTTATGCATGCATCTTTGAAAACCATTTTATTGAAAATATTTATTGATTTCAAAAAGGTTGACTTAACATCTAGTTGGTGGATTTTCCAATGATTTTAGCCAGTTAAAGAAATCAATAATCTAATAATCTCCATGCAAGCAACAAGAGCAAACACCTCTTTAAAGTCAATGCCTTGTCTTTATTTGTACCCTTTTGTAACAAGTCATGCTTTATATCTTTATGTTTCACCTTCAACATTCTTCTTAGCTTTGTACGCCCATTGACTCTAATGGATTGATGACCACTTAGAAGAGAAACAAGTTCCCATGTCTTATTCTTTTTGATTTAATGAATCTCCTCATTCATAGCTTCAGTTTGCTTTTCATCTTTTTTAGCTTCTTCAAAACTTAAAGGTTGAGCATCAGTAAGAAAACATAATAAGTTGCATCTCTAAGTTCTAAGCCTTTTAGTTTTGATTACAGATGCCAACAAGACTCTGATATCTTTGGGGCTTATCACTTGAACTTGATAAAGGTGAAGTTGTTGGTGACGATGCTTAGGATGACAGAGTTGGTAAAATTGTAACAACTTTAATTTCAAAAAAAGGAAGGAAATAATATGATACTTCCTTTTATAAATTCTAGTCCTACTATTTTAGTTCACTAAACTCAATACTTTTACTAGTCATAATCTTTATATTGCTTGGATTGAACAACTTGTAACCTTTTGAATTCTTGTCATAACCGATGAAAACAAACTTTTCACTTCTATCATGAAGCATGGATTTTTCTTACTTTGAAATATGCACAAAAGTAGTGGAAAATTTTCATAAATGTGATATATTTTATTTTCATTTACTCTATGTTTCTTGTGGAGTAACATTCTTTAAACTTTTAGTTGGTTATAGATTGGAAAGATATCCTACACAAGTAACAACTTCAACTTAAAATTCCTTTGGAATATTCTTACTCTTCAACATTTACCTTGGCAAATTCAAGACTGTTTGATTCGTTCTTTCAACAACTTCATTTTGTTAAGGTGATCTAGAATTATTAGAAAATGATGGATTTCTTGCAACTCATAAAAACTTTTAAACTCATCAGATTTAAATTCTTCTCCCTTATTACCTCTTGGATATTTTATCTCATAGTCATTCTCATTTTAAATGATTGCTTTAAATTTCTAAAAGCATTGAAAGCCTTAAATTTATTCTTTAAGAAATAAACCCAAGTCTTTTTGTTGTAATTGCCAATAAATAGTCAAAACTAGGAACTTTTACCCAATGATTAAGGCTTGATACGAAAACATACATCTACATGGATGAGTTAGAGTAGCTTGGTGGCCTTTAAGATGGATTGTTTTGGAAACTCTTAATTGAATTCTTCCCAAGTAAACATCCTTAATATAATTTATCAGGGTAATTAATTATTAGAATACCCTTCACCATTTTTTTCTCCTAAAGCTTTCGAACTTTCAAAATTTAGGTGTCCAAATCTCATAAAATTCATGATAAAATTTCCATCTAATTCTTCAAACACACAAGTTCGATTCTTCATATGTCTAACTTAAACATCTAGTTTTTTGTCATAATAACTTTGCAAGAAGGTTATGATTACTATATCTAAACCAAAGCATACATTCTTTCATAATAATTTTGCAACTACTTTCCACAAGTTGTGTAATACTCAAAATATGCTCTTTAATTTGGGAATGTAATAGACATCACGAATAACTTATGACCTTAGTTCTTACTTCAGATAAAATAGTTCCTTTACCTTTGATTTCTACCTTTGTATTATCATCAAAGTGTACATTATCCATTACCTTGGTGTCTAACTCTACAAATTCATTTCTATCATGATCATGTGATTATTAGCTCCATTATTGAGATACCGTAGACTCTTTTTTTCCTATGATTTCTTCCTTACAAGAGAGAAATAGGGTTTGCTCTTTTTTGTCATTTCTTCTCTCTTTGTATCTTCCATAGTAACCTTTTGCTCTTCCTCTTCCATAACTTCTTTAGAAATTTAGGTTTTATTTCCATCCAAAGAGTTCCGCTCACCTCTTCCTTAATCACATCCACATCCAGGATCTCTTTCATGTGATTGATTGTAACCACTTTTAGTATAAGAATTTCCTTTAGAATTAGTGGATAATTTTGTTAGTTAAACTTGCTCATCTTGCTCTTGCTTTCCTCGATTCATTCTTTTTTCATGGTCTTGTAATGATCTACTTAGTTCATCAATTGTCATGGTCTCTAAGTCTTTAGACTCTTCAATGGTAACTACCACGTGATTGAACTTTGTCTGAAGAGAGCATATAATCATTTCAACCACTTAAACATCTTGAATAGTCTCTCAAAGTCTCTTTGTTTGAACTACCACTACTAAAACTCTTGCAATGTAATTGTTTATAGTTTTACTTTCCCTCATTAAGATTAATTCAAACTCAACCTTTAGGGTTTGAAGATAAACCTTTTCTACTTTCTTAACTCCTAAGATAGAGTTTCAAAGAATCTCCCATGATTTTTTAGACATTATATCATTTGCAATTTTCTCATCAAAACATAGTGAGTGCAAATTAATCTTTCTTCCCATTTTTATCCAAAGCTTTTCTGTGGACTTGATCTAGTGTTGCCTCATTTTCAGGTTTCTCAACACCTTTTTTAACTACATCCCACTCTCCTTGAGAATTGAACTTATTGATTGGTTTTATTAAGTTATTGATATTAAAAGGAAAGAGAGGTTCCCTTTGATATCATTTCCCACTTTATGGCTTTAATACCACTTTGTCAGAAGCAAATAAGCCCCTATTTAAGCTTACACATACTCACATGAGGAAGGAAAAAGAAAAATTTAAATGTTTATTGAATGTTTCTTTCTTCTTGATTTGAATATCTTTATTATATAGGTATTTATAACATAATTTCATACCAAAAAAACACCTTAATATAGCTAATTAATATTTCACCAAAAACTTAAAATTAAATGAGTTTTAATGTACACTAATATAACCTAAAACTTAAAATCATTAATGTTCAAGTTAATTTCTAACAGTTCCTTGCTGGAAACATTATCTAAGGCCTTGGATGAGTTGAGCATACTTTAAAGACCTAAAAGCAAGTTGGCTTAAGAGGTAATTTCTTGAGTTATTGTAATGCAAGTTATAAAAGTAGAAGAATGTGAAATCTACAACTACAATCCTATTTCTAATGTAGATCCATTCTAGAGAAAGGTGTGAGTATTCATATCATATACATGACCTCACATAAGTTGTTAGTTATCATATGAACTTAATGTTTTCCTCTCTTTTTGCTTTCACGCCTCTGACTCACCAAAAAAAAAAAAAAAATGAAGAGTTTAACTTGGCCATGTTTCTTTTTTCTATTGGTCTTTTAGTTTCCTATAATAAAGAACTAAAGCGTGATGTCAGCTTTTGTTTCTATTGTCTGAAATAATTTGTATTATTATTATCTTTTCCTTTGGGTTTTTCTTTTGATTACCTTAGTTACTTTTGGCTTCATCATTTTTGACGGACTGCAATAACTTAGTGGCTGAAGGATATCTCATGCATGTATTTGTATGAACATATATGGAAGTTCATTTGGTTGATATTCCATTGTATGGAAGATGATTGTCAGGGACTTATTAGTTTCTCAAATGTACTAAAAAAATACAATAATAAGAGTTGAGATTTTTTTTTTTAACAACTAAAAGTGAGAGATTTGTATAGACAAATTTCTTGCCTAAAAAAATAACACAACAAACAAGTATAAATTTATAAAAAAAAAGTGGATTATAATCTCTAAAAATAATTAAATTTTTGATTCAATTCTTCGAACAAGAATGAGATTTAAAGGCTGGATGAACTTGATCTTAAATCAAGGATGAAAACCTTTTGTCTAACTATGAAAAAGTATATTAAATGTGATTTGAGGGCATTATGACTCAATCTCAAATCAAGGATGAATCCTTATCTTATGAAACTTGGAGATTTAGAGGCTTGGAGACTTGAAAGTTTAAATTTGTAAAGTGAGGCCTTTTATAGATGTCATAGGAGGTTTTTTTTTTTTTTTTTATTTTTATAGAGGTCTTAGAAGAAGTCTTTCACTTTATCAATTTCACTTAGAAATAAAGTAAATTTTATATCAAATTTTTTTACAAGAAAGCCTTTTGATCGATCCACTTGGCTTGTGATTATTGGTTCTTGCTATATCATTTAGGTCACATGACTTTTTACAATTAGCCATATATATTGGTTCTAAATTGATGTGCTTAGAAATAATTTAATTAATTATATTTAATTTTAATTTAATTAAAATAGACCAAATACATTTATTAGTTAATAATAATTTATTTTTAATTAAATCTAATTAAATTTAAATAGACAAAATATATATATTTTTTCTTTATTGATCTAAAATTTTCATGTCTACATATGTTTTTTCAGGACTTGTTCACATATAATTGTATTCAAGTGAATATTCTTGAAATTTCATGTCTTCATATGTTTCCTCAAGATTTATTCACATATAATTTTATTATTTTCAATTTTTTTTTTAAGTAGACTTTTTTTTTTTTAATTCATGTAGTTTGATAACATTAACTTAAGACTTCTTAACAATTTTTAAACTCAAATTTAATGGAGATTAAATTTGTATTTTATTGATTGATTTTGACTTCTCTTAAGCCTAATTAATAAAATTGAAAACTCATATAATCTAAGCCCTAATTTTCAAAAAGAAAATTCCCATGCCTATATGATTTTGGAATCCTTGTTTTTTTTGGATTAAATTTAGAAGTATATCTTCCTATACATAAGCCACACATGAGCCTCTTTACCTCACAATCTCTATTTTTTTTTTTTTTTGGTTCTCATTGAAAGTAGGATGCCCATTTCTTTCTTTAGATTTTTATTTGCTTTTCAATTCAATATGAGAGAAGTTATGCATATCAATACCTTCTTTATTAATTTGTCACCACTTACGTGTCCATCTATGCCCTTTGTATTCTTTGGCAATGAAGGTTGATCCTTCTTGAGTGCCCTTAGGTCATTTTTTTTTATTAATGATTCATTTTTCCTTCAATGAGGTCTAGCGTAAATTGTACGTCTTTTATAATGCATGATGAGAAGTAAATTTTTGCATTAGCAAAATATGATGCTGACATAGTAAAAGGGTTAAATTCTGCTACCACCTTTTTCATTTATCCATTATTATAATATTTGAAGGATTGGAAGAGTGTGGTTGGAATAACATTATAATGATCAATCCAAAGGTGTTCCAACAACATATTATAGCTTATCTTTCCATTAATAACATGAAACAAGACACTTAATTTTATGTCACTAATAAGTAAATCAAGTCAAACTTTACCTTACACTTTTTGCCCACCCTAATTGAGTCCTTGAATCATTAATTGACTTTGAAAAATTCATCCATACCTAGGGCAAGTTCTTTCATTGTTTTACTTAGTAAGATGTTAACAACTGATCCACCATCCTCTATGATTTGATTAACCTTTGTCTCTTGAATGTACCTTATGAGAAAAGTAGTGAGTTATGAAATTCCGAAACAATCGATCATCATCTGTGAAACTGTTCTTTTCAGCATATGAATAAGGGTTCAAGGGCAACATGTCATTGTTTCCCACTCTTTAATTTATCATGTAATTCTTCGTTTCCTTCAATTTGATGACATGAAATGACAAAACAAGGCTTTTCCATGAACCTTTTAGGCGTGAAATCAGCTAAAGCAATTGGCACCCTTAGCTTTTGATTAAAAAAGTCATAATTCAAAGATGAACTAAAGTTTTTTATACCTTCTTAATTTTTTTCTATTTTGGCAGTGTTACAAACTGTTTTTTAACTTTCTTAGTATTATAGCTCATATAGGATGAGGCCTCTTCTTAGGGATGTGCTTCTTTTGACTCTTTTTTAAGTGATGATAGTCGATCCTTTATCATCAAACTCATCGTTTTAATCTTTATGCTTAAGATGATACCCCTAGTTAAACCTTTAAAATTCCTTCCTAAAGTAGGAGCTTTAACTTTAATTAGGTTAAAGGACCCAAAGCTAATTATAGGTGTCATTAAAAGTAAACAAAGACTAAAGATTAAAGCAAAAGCCATGTTAGAGCTAACCTTTCCATCATCAATAATGTTTCTCCTGTCTTTTACAAGTTCATAATTTTGTCCTTCAAAATAAAATATTTCTCCATTGGATGATTGATTAATAGATGATACTTGCAGTAGTTTAGATCTTTAATATTGTTGGCACCCTCAGGATGTTTCATTTTAAGAAGTTCAAGGAGATAGGGCTAGAATAAATCGTCCAACAAGGTGGACACATCAAAATTAGGGAAAGGGTATTGCTTCTTTTGTCTCCCCTTTAATGTCATTTTCTTTTGCTCCTCATTTTAGGTAGGAGTAGGTTGAACATTTGGTTTCTTTTCAGACTTATTATTAATTTTTAATGGAACTATAGTTATGGCCATTAATTGCTTATTGTCAGACTTGGATGTTTGCTTTATATTCTTTTGCACTTCGTATTTTTCTTACTCTTTTAGGGACTTGTACTGGGATATTTTGATTACTAGAATCTGCATTACTAAGCTCCATATTGCGAACACAAGTAACTAATTCTTCAAAAGATTGGGGCCTAATTTTTATAGAACATAGTGATGCATGTAATGTATATCTTTGATATACATTAATTTCAAAATTTTCAAAAACCTAATCCTTATAATTCAAACTTAACACCATTTCTAGATGCAGTCAATAACTAGCTCATCCTTGCATTAACGAGTAGTAGTAAGCTCAACCATGCTAACAATACGTTTAGTGCTATAAAGGTGATTAGGGAACTCCCACTCTAATTATTCCTAACTATCAATTGAGCTTGACCTCAAATCTGTATACCAATCAAAAGTGTTGCCCTTAAGTGATCAGAAAAATTGTTTGACGAGGAGATCTCAACATGTTTCAGCATTATTTAAGGTTTTCATAAAGTAAGCAACATATTGTCTAGGATTTTCTTTACTATCAAATGTTGAAATTTCGATGGCTCATAATTTTTAACTATTTTTAGCCTATCAATCCTTTGAGTATAACGCTTGGCATACACGCAGGAAGGCTGAGTCGTACTCTTAACTTGATGTTTGATAGCCTCCTTTATGAGCTCTTTCAAATGAGCAATAAAAATAAAACAATTAGTAGCAAGCTAAATGGTCTTTGTAGCATTTGGAGTTGTAACACCCTAAAAATTATAATTGATATTTTCCTAGAGTTATAAATATTTTAATTATTAAAATATGTGTTGATAATTTTATTTAAATTCTAGATTAAATTTGAGCATATAAATAATATAAAAGTAAGGAAAATGACTTGGATACATGTATGTGTAATTAGTATTATGGTTAATTTAATCTTAAGAAGGGTGCAATATTTTAAAGTTAATTTTTTAAATTTATTTAACTACATATATTTTGTTTCTAAATTTAAAATTTAATTATATTCTATACATAAAAATGTTTAAAAGGTATTAATTATGAGCATTTTTAGTGAGTTTCAATATTAAATTACGTATAATTTATTTATTATGAGATTTTATTTAAGTAAAGTTAATAATAACAAAGTATTTTAAATTACAACTCAATAATTACAAATAGTGATCATGAAAAAAATTATTTCAGTTCATGTATATATATAGTTGAATTATTTTTGAGAGTTTGAATTATATATATATATATATATATAATATTATAAATATTTTTTTTAGAAAAATGAAGTTGAAGTGGTTGTGATTAGTCCACATGGGACCAATCACACTCATATTATTCAACAACCCATGCAAAAATAGAAAAGAGGAGAGAGGGAGGGAGGGAAGGAGGAAGGAGGGGAGGGGTTGCCTTCACTAGTTTGATATATTCTAGCCACTGATAGCCTACACAAGTAGCATTAGTAGCTCTCCCTCCCTAGTAAGAGGAGGCAAGTAGTGACAAAGTCCCACCGGTAGTGTGTGGCGGCTGGACGAGGAGAAAATGTGAATTTTTTTTATCATCAAACTTCAAATCTTCTTATCTCTTGATTTTGACATCTAAATCAAGAGTGGTTAGTAGCACTAAAAAGATGGTGAGCCCATCTTTAATTTGACACATGGATTCATCAGTGGAAACAACTTGCACTAGCAGTGGTAGCCAATGAAAATTTCAATATTTTTCATAGTTTTTGGTCAATTTCGACCAAACGGAGCGAAGTTTAACTACATCGCCACCTCCTATGGGCTCTTAAAAGGATTATCAGCATTTTGGTATGGATGGTCTCATCATTGGCTACTAGTGACAAAGTCCAACCATCATAAGCACCAGTTCTGGTGGTGGCTTCGGTGAGGCTTGAGAGGCGAATCAGGGTAGATTGTTCTACTCATTATCCTGGTCACAATGATGTAATTCTCACAAATTATAAATGCCTCAATGAGATTTTATAAATTTTTATTGATTTTTTGATAATTGTAATTTGAGTTTAAAATTATGAAATTAATGTTTATTAGAGGTTTAATGGCATAAAAATCAACTAGATAGATGTATAATGATGTGAATTGCTTATAGATGGAAGACTTGAAATTAATTACATTTTTAGACTTAATTGAAAGGTTTAGAAAAGTTTAAGGACTTAAAAAATTAAATTGTGAAATGAGATTATATGAATGTTGGGATATTTTATGGAGATAATAGATGATTGATTATTAATTGAGATTTAATAAAGATTATGGACTTAATCATGAGAATTAAGATGGTCATTGTAACTAGAGAAATTACTTGAAATGAGCATAATTATTAAGGATTATAGAATTATTAATGTATTTTATGGAATAATTATGAGGGTAATTAAGTTAAATTGGGATTAGATGATAGTTTGAGAAAAGTTTATTAAATTAGAGGATTTTATTATATTTAAAGAGATTGATAATAATTAATGATGATTATGGGTGTTATTTAAGAATATTATGATCTAAATAGAATTTAGACTTAAGCGATGAATATTAGAGATTAATTAGAATTAAATAGAATTATGAGATTTAATTATAAGGATTAGAAAACTAATAGTAATCAGTTTATTTAAAACAAGGTATGAGAATTAATAATGAAAATTGAAGTACGGGAATTATACATAAGATGATGAATTATAGATGTTATAGAATTATGGACCATTAAAGTAGAAAATATATTAAATGATTGGAAGCTCCTAAATGGATATTGTGTGTTAAGATTTCTTAAGGAGGTATATAGAAGTGATTTCTAAATTATGTTTATGTATATGATTGATTATAGGGGTAATTGGTAGGAGAATTTATTGAAATAAAAGTTAGCAATCAAAGTGGAAAAATAGTTAGTTCTAACCTTGCGTTCTAGATAAGTGAACCCTGCATTCTAGATAAGTGGATAAACTTATAATATAATATTTTATTTAATTATTATTTATGCACATTTGAAACTAAATTTATTTCAAAGACAATTTTCTAAAAATGCTTTATAAAATGATTATTTTGATATTAAATTTTGGTGAGTTAATAAAAATGTTTTGGTCTGATTTCAATTAAAGGATTATCTTTTAGATTTGTTTATGAATTAATTATTTTGATTTTAAACTTTAGACATTTGTTATGCTTACTATATTATATAATTAGATTTTATTATTTTTATCCATGATTTTGAAATTTACTTTCTCTTAGAATAATTTCTTAAATATGAAAATTTGAAATGAAATTATGTTATATTGAAATTGACATGGATATGGATATTTTGGATTTACTAAATAAAAGCCTATTCTATTATTATTTAGAATTATAAGATTAATTTAAATTTTATAATTTAAATTTTATTATGCAAGATGAATAATATTACAATTAGATAAAAAGGGGATGCACTTAATTATGTTGTTTATATGATCACACCTTAGATGTTGGTTGCTACACAAATATGTACACAATTATTTTTGAAATAGCACTCAGTTGACACATGCTTTTAGAGCGTATATTGGGTGGTTATCATTAAAGGCATTACATATGGGAGCGTAGGACTGAGATTCGCGCTCTAGGCTGTAAAGAGACATCTTTACCCCATTGCTTACTAGGATTGATATATTACATAATTGAATGCATGTGTGATTTTTGTTATTATATTTTATTAATTTTACAGTTTATTAAGGATTTTAAATTTTTTGTTTTGTATACAAAAATTTGTGAGTATTAGAAAATGATATGGATTATAAACTATCATTTGTTCAACAAGATAATTATTTTATATATAAAAATGATTACTTCGAGATTTTGAAAGATATTGGTTATGTTATTTTAAATGAATTTTCAAAATGCCTTTTGTAATTTAAATAATTTATTAATATTTTTATTTTCAGCTAATTATTTGATAAATGTTTGATTTATATATTTAGTAATGATTTTTATTATAGTTTATCCCCTCATTGAGTTTTATACACATTAGTTCAACATATTAGTTTATGAAAAAAATTTTTTAGATAAAGTTAGTCAGGGCTTCATATAACTATAATCCATGGTTCAGACCAAAAGAAGATTAATTGGATAAAAAGTCATAAGTTCAGGGTGTTATAGGAGTAGTAGTATTTTCAACAACCTCTTAAGGTTGCTCTGAGGTTCTAGTTTGGTTTCGGACTTTGTTCAATAAAGATGCAAATTAAGCATCCTTTTTGGAATTTGCAATAGTGAGATTTTCTACCATTCTTGTTAAATTAGTGATTTTGCTCCTCCATGATTAATGTGCTTGATATCATCACCATCATGATACCACTTGATGGTGTAAAGGAGAAGTTGGGCTAGATCTGTCACTAGTATGAGCAAATAACTCACCAATGGTTAGCTTTTTTAGTGAGAAAGTGATAAAAAATGAACAACTTTCAATTGTGTTCGGTGCTTGTGGAGAGACATAAGACTCTTTCAGAAGATGAACTGACCGCGCATAGATATCAACAATAGATTCAACTTTAAAACCAATATTAAGATTGACATTAGTGATCAACTTAACAATGAAAATAGTTTGGACCTCTAGTTGAGCATTTTTGTGTAGAATTCTTTATTTTTGAGAAATCAAATTAGATTACGTTGTGCTATGAAGAGAAGAAATGAAAGATAGAGATTGTTCCATTAGATAAGCCAAAATTTGTACACACAAATTTCGTGCATGGAATTAAGATAGAAAAAGCAAGTACAAATGATCAAATTTACATAAAAAAGTGGATTATAATCTCTAAAAGAATTAATTCAATTCTTTAGAGAAGAATGAGATTTAAGGGCTGGACAAGTTTGATCTTGAATCAAGAATGACAACCTTTCATATGATTATGGGAAAGTTTATCAAATGTGATTTGAGAGTGTTATACTTAATCTCAAATTGAAAATATATTTTATCTTGTGAAAATTGGACACTTAGAGGCTTGAATGCTTGAAATTTAAATTTATAGAATGAGGTCCTTTATAGATGTCCTTCATTAATGTAAAAGCTCTTGTGTTTATATAAGTCGTGAAAAGAGTATTTTATTTTATCAATAAGATTAAGAGAAAAAGTAAATTTTATTTCGAGTTTTTTTTTTATTGAAAGTCTTTTGATTGCTACACTTGATCTATGATTGGTGGTTTTTGCTGCATCATTTAGGTCACATGACTTATTTCAATTAGTCATACATATTTATCCTAAATTAATGTTTTTAAAAATAATTTAATTAGTTATAATTAATTTAATTTAAATCTAATTAAATTAAAAATAGATCAAATAAATTGATTGATCAATAATAATTTAAATTTAAATAAATTTAATTAAATCTAATTAAATTTAAATAAACTAAAAAAATATTTTTTTTTCTTTATTAATCTAAAATTTTCATGTTTAAATATAGATTTTTTTGTTTCTGTCTGCTGCCACGGATTTGAGCCAAGGAAGGATCTAGCATGCTCTTTGTTGGCATTAAGGTAAATATGAATCGCTGCATCTTTTTTACCTTTTCTTCCCTTATTATTATTATTATTGTTTTTAGGCAAAGGTCTCCTCAGATTAGCTGATTGGAGATCCTTCAAATCATTGTAGTGCCTTGGTCCACTGACTTTATCTGCCTAACTGCATCACATTTGTAACTAAAACAGTACATTAGGCCATAATTATATTAGTGAAAAAGGATAAAGTGAATAAAACATTATTCGTTATATTATGGGATACAATAATCATTGTATAATAAAGAATATCATTATTAAACTACTCTCAAAATGTACTTTTCCCATCGTCTACCAACAACCAACATGTGTACTTCCATTGCTTTCCTGCCTCTAGTGTTTGCAATAAGGCATAAAAATATGTGTCATGGTCCTTACGGTATCTCAGCTGTAGTTGACAATTCAACATAATGGATGGGAATTTTCAATTCCTTTATTATTATTTTTCAAGCATTAGTTGCATGCAAATCGATCGCAGGATCAGTAACCATATATATGCCATTGCCATTAAAAAAGGGCCGATTTTGAAGAACAATAAACTAGTGTTGTCTGCCACGTTCTGTAATCTGTACCCATGTCAACTAAGGGCATCAAGTTTATAGACAAATCATCTATCAAGGAGTAAATAAAACATTTCTTCTTGGAATTGAATCACTGAAGAGCAACCCAAGAAAGGCTTCTATTTCTTATTTATCATACTAACATATTTTTTGTATCTATCGATTTTTAATGCAGTCTACATTAGAATTCCAACCGTGAAATCATTCATGTTCACAGGTGCCACTTGTCCTACAAAAAATTGGTTTTTGTCAGATCAGATCATATCAATCTCTTATACTTGTCATTTATTTTATCTTTGTATTTTATAAACCATTCAAATTATCAAACGTACCTAACCACTTAATTAGTTATTGATAATGATATAATTACATCCAATATGTTGTTTATCGTTGTGATTCTTATAACTTAATCATGACAATTGTTATCTCACTCTCTATGCCAAAAAACAGTACATCATAAAGCACTTGAATCCATTGGTTCTTGACAATATATATGTCCCATATGTTGATCGGCGCTCCCTCAATTATGGTATTTGGAAATTATGGCATTTGGAAGTTCACTTTCGTGAGCAACTAGTACTACATTTTTTTTTAAAAAAAAAAGTGCTTATCTTGGATGAGATTGAAATGTTAATGCGACTGGATTCCTTACTTCATTATACATATATCCTTAGTTCATTGTACATACACCTAAGTTTTCGTGGTGTATTAATCTAACAATAAGGTGGGTATTCCACCTTTTAAAAAAAATCTAATAATTAAAAACATTTGTTTTGATTTTTTTAAAATATTTATAGTGCGGATATTTTAAATTTAGCCAAACTTAAAATTTTTAGACAATTTTAAAAGTATATTTCACGTGTCAATATCGTGCATGCAGTGATATTTATTATCTAAAAATACTGTTTTGTCGTGTATTGATTGATTATACATACAACCTAATCCATTCCCCCATTCTGCTTTTATAGAGAAATACTTTAGATATAGAAATTCATTTAAAATGATGACTTTATTATTATTATTATTATTATTGAGTACTGAAATTTTAAATATTTTACATGCGGTTCACTCTTAATACCTAAATTAAGATATTAAAATTATAATCAAAATATAATATATCATGTATCTAACAATATATTAAACAAAGCTATATTAAGCATCGAATGGCAAACATGGAGAGTATGAGTTAAGTGGTAACAATAAGAAGAAAACATTTCAAACTCCCATAAACTCCTTTTCTTCACTTTCTTCTTTTCCTCCGTTGAATCTCTTTCATTTGCAGCAGTTAAGGGTTGTCATTAAGTTTTTACGATCTATAGTAGTCCAATTTCTTCTCTTTTTAATTATTTTTTTGTGTTTTTCATTAATTTCTTTTTAATTATTTTTTGTGTTTTTCATTAATTTTTAAATAAATCACTGTTTTTTTGGATTTATTATTATTTTTTAAATCTGTTGGATAAAAAGTTGTATTACCTTGTCATCCTAAAATCTACCATTATTGGTAGATTTGAGTTTTTTTTTTTAATTTCATTTTAGGATAAATATTTAATAATATTGTATTATGTTTCCATTTTGAAAGTTCCCTGTGATTTGTAATTTTTTAAATTTATAATTGAAATATAGATTTTAGTAAATCTTAATATTTGCAATAGATTTTCGTTTGAAGACTATTAAATTGGACTTGAAAAAAAACGATATATATCAAACAGTAACTAAATATTACTATTAAATAGAGCATGCATACTATTGGTTAGCCAAGTTTACTGCTCCATTAATTTATAGTGAGATTTTTCTTATCTATTTTTTTGAAAATAAAATTTTAATTTCTTGAATTTTTACATTGTAAAGTTTTGTATCTCTATATTATTTTATGTTTTCAATTAACAAAACCTTTCTATTTCTTCTAAAAAAAAATGGAGAGTATGAGTTGATTTTATCTACAAATGTTGCTTTAATACCAAACCAAATTGATTATATTGCAGTGACCTTTTCCTTTTTTGCTTATCAACTTTGGCTAAAAGCATCTCATTTATATCAACCTAATCTCTCAGGAGTTGTTATCCATCACCTCTTCAGGAGGAAGGTATGCAGACTTTATGAACAACGTAAAGTAGTTGGTACTTTTCACTTCATTTCTTTATGTTATCTCTCCCTTCCTTTGTGAAATTTTTATTTGAATTTCATCTGTAACAATTCCCAGCTTCAAAAAATATTTTATTTAAGAATTTAGGGCCAAATTAATATTAAATTTAATAAAAATAATTTTTTTGGTTTAATTGGAAAAATACATCAATTTTGATAAAATTTTTTTTTTTCAATTTTATCATGAACTTTTGATTTTAGCAATTTCATACATCAAATTTCTAATTTTTATAATTTTAGATCCAAACATGTCATAAAAAAAATATTATTGAATAAAATATAATAATTTAATTAAAAGAAGTCATAATTTTTCTCAAATTATATATTTTTCCTTTGTACTAATAATTTCAAGAAAGGTAATACATAGTATGTATTCTTGTTTCATTAGTTTTCATATTCGTGTTTCATTAATATTTCTATACAGTGTCTCATCTTTTTTATGGTCTAGGACATTGATAATTCTAGGTCAAATTTCATGGTAGATATACATAAATTAATAAACTAAATCCATAAAATTGTCCAAATTAAAAATTAATGATAAAATTATAAAACTCTAAAAGTTTATGATTTTTTTTTTCATTAGGCCTTTTTTATTTTAGAGCAAACTTGCGATAAAGAATAAATCAATAGGAAGTAGGCTTGAGAACGGTCCTGTTTGATCTGGAGTTTTAAAAAACCCTGGAATCTGATTAAAGGACATGTCTTTCAAAAATTGAAAGACTGGACCGGACCGAACAAGATGGAGGATGGGACTGGACTAAACCGAAAATCGGTTCAGTTCAAGTCTAGTTATTTGGTGTTATTCGGTTATTTTTTCGGTTTGGTTTTGGTTCGGTCCTAAATTTTTTTTAAAAAATATCATAATTATAATTATTTTATTCCATTTTATTCATATAAACTATCTTTTATATATTATAAAATATATTATAACACAAAATTATTTATTTTGAATGCATAAAATTAATAAAAATATAACTTTATAATTATAAAAAGAATTATATTAAGAAATATT
>CATIWR010098575.1:0-43228 GCA_949677035.1 Omphalea diandra | reverse complement strand
TCCTTTTCCTTTTTTATTTAGGAAGAGTTGTTCTTTAGTTAGGAAAGTATCTTGGTCTAATCTTGTTGACCAATCATAATGTTTCTTTAGTTTTCCTATTTAGTTTAGGATTGCCTTTTCCTTATTACATTAGGAAATATTGAATTTTTTAGGGAATGTAAACCAAATCCTAATTAGTTTTGGATTAAGCATTATAAGGCTATAAATAGCCCTCATATTCTATCAAAAGGAATGAATTCGATCAATTTTATTATTGTTAGCAATTTTGCTTATGAGATTAAATTCACTTCTTGAGTTCTTGAGTGGACTTGGTGAGATTGTTGAGTGAAGGCTTAATAATTTCACAAACTTGTTAATTCTAATCTTAAATTGGTTAGTTAATTTAAGGTTTGAGTTAACACAACTTTGAATCTTTATAACTTAGGTTGCTAGAAATAAGTTTTCTAAAGGTCTAGTTGGGATTTGAAGATTAAAACTCCAAGACTTGGTTTGATAGATTTGAGCAACTATTCTTTAACATATGGGTAAGGATCAATCCAACCTTGTTCGTATCATCAGTGTTACTTTTAATGTGCTTGATTTATCTTTGTTTGATGTAAATGATTCAAAGACAAATCCTTTTTAATAGGGAGGGAATGATGGAGATGAAGGTACCAACAAGTCTTTCCAAGATCTATTGTAAGGGATTAAAGGCTTAATAATGAGGGCAAGGACTAGAAGAATGAAAGAAGCATTACAAAGATTGATTGTAGAGATGTAAAGGAAAATTGGAGGCTCTTCTTCAAATCTAAATCAAGCTATGTGTACCTTAATTACATGGGAGTAACCTTAGGTTAAAAGCTATAAAGGAGGGACAACATGTTTAAAGGAAGAAACATGGCACATGACCATGCTTCCTAAATTGAATGAGCATGTCTCAAGGGGACAATAAGAATCCAAAACACACAGCTAAGACTATAGCGTGTAAAACTGTTACAATTGCACAAATCACTTTAAGTAATGTACTACAGAGTAGACATCATTCCCATAAAGACTGATTTTCATAAGTACCAAAGAATTAAAGTTTTTATTATTTAGCAACTAAATAATAAAGAGTGATAAATCTAAAAATTTGAAATCCTAAAATAAATTAAAATAGAATTTAAATGATGAAAACCCATATGTAAAATTATTTCTAGGGAATTTGGGTTACACAACAACACTTCCACAATTTCACAAAGAATTTTATTTCTCAAGTGAATGAATTATTCTTGAAGATGGATTTCTTATATTACCTAATAGTCTATTATTATTGAGATTATACCTACTCTCATGATCATATAACTCAATAATAATGGCTTAATTTCTATGAATATCCATTGAACATCTCTAGAGATTAATCCTACTATTGTGGTATTAATTCTCCAATTTAATGTGTTATAACTAAACATAGACTTCTGCTTTCGCTCTATGATCTAAGATCTCATCCCTTAAATATATATGGCTATCATACATCCAAGTAAATTAGGCTAAAACACATTGAATCATGGAAACCCAACACCAATGAAATAAATCTCTTTATATAATCATGAAAAATGTTAGGCTTTCACCTTAATCCATATAATAGAAAAAGCTAGTTCTTTTTAAGAGAAATAGAAGAAACAAAATTGAAGAAACCCATTGAAATAAGAAGACATTAAAAATAATATCCACATTTGCTTATGGCTATTGAATTTGGAGGATGAAATTCTTTATAATAGGGGGAGAAATGTAAGATCCCTATCCACATTCATTAGCATTATCACATGAACATATTCATTACATAAATGATCTTAAATCCCACATAAACATATGAATTGGATAAATGATCATTTAGATATGTGAATTGGATAAGCACAATAATGACACTTGCACTATAAAATTTGGGACACTTGAACATATATGTAATGTTTGTATAGTTGCATGGAAAATTATCCTATATTATATGCATGTTATAGCATCATAAATAATGGTGTTTTAGATATTATTTAATAGTGTAAGGATCATATGGGGATTAGGAGATAGATGGAGGTGTTGAAGGAGTGAAGAAGAGGGACTAAAAGATGAAAGTGAACTTCCAACCAATGGAAATGAAAAACCATGAATTTGTCTTGTTATAATAGGTTTACAAGTGGAATTTTCAGCCTTAAGGATCAAAATAGAGAGGTTAAGTATGAGGGACAATAGAAGAAAGAGAAAACTAAGGAAGAAAGAGAAGAAAAAAAAGAAAAAAAAAAAGAGAAAAAGAAGGAGAGAGAGAAGAGTGAGCTGCCTTGGAAGGAATCCTAAGGTTTTTGGTTCTGGGAAAATAGGTAAGTTAATTTATCTTCTTCCAATATGAAATTAACCCCTCATAACATGTTAATCATGCATGGTTTGCAAGAATTATGGAGTATTAGAGGTAAAGGTCATGTATGGAATTTAAAATTTAAGAGAAATAAGAGCTGATTGTGTTGGTTTTATTGTTAGAGTATAATTTTGTACCCATGATTTCATAACCCTATAAGAGAAATTATGGAAAATGAGAAAATAATTGTAGGTTTATTCCCCATCTCACTTCATTTAAAACATTTTTTTCATAATTTGGTGTGTGTGAGGAGATATGGCTCCTTCATTAGGGCTGGTTCACAACCAACCGAAATCACATCAATCTTTATGTTTTCTTATATTTTGATGACATTATGTTCGAATTTAGATAAAGTTAAAAACATGAAATTTGTAGGATTATATCCCCTATAAATTCTTGTAAAACAGTTTTGATTGATTTGTTGTGTGGAAAGAGATATGGCTCATTGATTTTGACTGACCTAAAAATCGATGAAACCTCATCAGTCTTATAATTCTGTTTTCCAAGAATTTGATAGCCATAGATTTGGAATTTGATGATGTAAAAATCTTAAGCTATTTGCATGTGAAATATTCATGTCTAAGCTACATGCATGTGAAATATTTTTTCTAAATTCAATATGGTTATTGAGATATTGCCTTTTCATGACGACTGATTGTCACCATGTTGAAAACTTGCTCACCCTGAGATTGGTCATTTGTTTTGGTGACTTGATAGGCTAAATTAGGCATAGAGCAATGCATGAAAAATGTTCTTTTATGTGTTTTGTAATATTTGGTACATTAGTCTTGCAATTTTATTTGTACAATTTGAGATATACCTAAGAATGTAAGACATTGGAATAGGGTAAAATTTAAAAATTCACCACATTTTTTATGTGTCTTATATTGACCTAAAATTTGACTATGTTGTATCATTATATGTGTAGTTTATTTGAAAAACATAATTAAGTCATTTGGATAAGTATATCAAAAGTTATTGCTATGAGAGTGTAGCAATGTCAAGTTGCCATATAAGGAAACTATGCATAAACACTAGGTCCACTTGCATGGATCATGCCATAATTGCATACCAAGCATTCACAATCCTTTTGACATACTTATAACCATGTGTGTATCAAATGTTAAGATCTCAACATTTTGAGTAAGCCTTAGAGAGAGAACCAAACCTACCATAAAGGTCGATCGCATCAAAAGGAGAGTAAAAACCATAATTATATTCTAATGTGTATGTGTAATAATTTTATGATATGATTATGTTCTACTACATGTATATGTGATTGAATTGTTACATTTTACCTATGAATACAAGTCAAGTGACAATTATATGCTCTTAATGATTACTTAGTATGTTGTTGTGAATGAATACTTGCATATGAAACTAAAAGGATGTTGTGACTGGCTTGTCAAGCACTTGCAATTCACTTGGAAAAAAAAAGGGACTAATATGTCCTATTGGAACATGTTATTGATCAAATGATTCACTTGTTACATGTTGGCCAACTGAATCAAATGTCAATTGAATCACATGAATTCCCAAAAGCAGTGTTTGCCTTGCAAGGTCATGACAAAAATCAATCTATTACATTTGCACTTGTACTTGCATAGTTAATTGTTATACTTGTAATGTGTCCTGATGATATTTGATTATTGGTTGTGTCATGAGAATATGATTATTGTTTTTATTCATTGAGTTGCAACTCACCAAATAACAATTATATTTTTTAGATACTTAAGCATATGGTTTAGAAACCTTGGAGCATAGAGTTTTGCATATAGACCTTTGGACCATAGGTCATCGGCTCAATTCTAACTCTCTCTCCTTATGCCTTGTATATATATCTTGATAGGAACCTATTTACGGTCACTAGCCTTGAACATTAATTAACGTATATGGACATTAAATACATGTTGGATTGTGCATATATGATGAATAAACCTTTATGCATATGTATTTTGGACATGAATGCCATAATTTGTAAATGAAAATGGTCATTATAGTGAAAAAATTAAAAAGACATAAATGACTTATTCTAAAATAAAAAGTACTCATAAAACAATACAAATTCTTAATTACTATCCTAAAATTATATACAAAAACAATTCCTATCAAATTCCCCCAAAATTAAAGTTTTGCTCGTCCTCAGGCAAAAGAAAAGTCAAATAAAAGAATTTCTCAACTTCACAATTGTAACCCATTGGATTTAGGAAAATACCATAGCTACCATATGTTCTAAACTTATAAGAAAATTTAAACATTTAATTCCACTTTTCAAAACTTTGTTAACAATTTCAAATATAAATCAACTAAGAAAATTATAAAAACCACAATACACCTGTCTATCTACTAATGCAATTTAAAATCAAACATCATATAAGTTAGTGTTGCCAAAACTCTTCATAACAAAATGTTATGCTAAATCCCATAAGCAAATACACACAATCAATCTCCATTAATGTAATTACACATTTAAACAAGGATTAAAAGGTCTTTATTGTCATATAACATGGCTCGAGGTTAGTAACTTATCAATGAAAGGGTAAAAATGACAATTGTGAGCCTACAAATTTGCGAACATTAACTTAATGAAACTTCACAATTTCTCAACTTTATTTTCTTTTTTTTTTTTTTGGAAATAAAATATACAATGATAGTCATATAATATGCAGTTATATAATTACAACTATCATATTTTTTCATCAAATTCTTCCATATCTCAAGTATTTACAACTTATGCATAACCAAACATAGAAGAATACATTCCACTTTCTCATTTCACATCATGGATATTCTAGTATTACTTGAGACAAATTCAATTCTTTAGACTCTCTTGAAGGGTATACCATAATATGGGCTATATGGTAAAAGGGGTAAGGGTGCGAAGAACAAATCTTAAATCTACTCTTAGGGTGTATCTCATGGCTTAAAAAGGGAGCAACAAAGATAAAATGAAGGTATGAATAGGGATAAATAGGCTAAACAATGAATGTCTAAATAATTTTCTTGTTCAAATATGAATTGTTATTTCACCTGGAAATATTGTGTGCCTTATTATAGAGTTAGGGAAAGAATCTTTAACAAACTAACTTGTACATATTTTGAAATTGAACAAGCAATCATTATGAGGTGTAATGGTTTAAGGACATTCTCATTCAAAGTATACATGACAATTACTCATATCATTTATCAAATATCCTTAGATGTCTAAATTTTCAAACAAGAAAATTATGTCTAAATTGCCATGGCATTTTAATAAATCCAAAATTTCACAATTATTTCATTAGTTAATGCTCGAGTTCTATTATTCCTTTACTCTTTGAACATATAATATGCCAATAATGTTAGGTCATTATTGATAAAAAGAATAATTTAATGTAATCACATAAGAATAACAAATCACAAACAACTAATTAACTATAAATAAAATCCAAATAATCCTAAATGAATCAAATGAATTTGAAAAGTAAATATTTTAAATTTATACCCATAATTCCCCTTAACTTAAAGAAAACATTGTCCTTAATGTTTGGTGAAATAAGATAAATGGAAAAATTGAAAGTAAGAAAACAAAAATCTCCCTCCCCTAGTGTATGTTTGATTTGAATGCTCCAATTCATGTTGCATTTGATTGCTTTGTCAAATTTATGGTGCATTCTATTTTATCTTTTATAAACAATTACTGATATGAGTATGTGAATGTGATAAAAGAAAATAGAATAAAAAAGAATAGTAAAGAAACTGGGTTAAATAGTGTGGTATAATGGTGCATGAGTTGTTGCATGGGCCATGCAACATCCCATGCACCTGGAAAATTGCAATTCCAGTAGCATAGCAGCTGACATAATCTATTAAGCCATAATTTAATTCCTATAGCACATTCCTTGCACTCATTCAAGCTCAATGACCATGATAAAATGCTATTTATCGATGCTCAAGTATGTCCCTAAAGTGATGATTTCATTTTTTTTGGACATAATAAGGAAAGAACAAATATTGTCAATCTAACGCATTTAACATGATTGTTTGATTTTTTTTCAATTTTGATTTTCACAATTGAGCATCCCACTAAATTTTGTGACATTGGATGAAGACATTCTACAACGTGCAACATAAAATTAGCAATTATTAGCTTTATTTCTTATCAAAACAACTTAGTCTCTAATACATCTACTAAGAATAAAATCAAACATAAAAGGCATACTATTTAGTTCCTTAGCCTAACTAACATATATATCACATATTTTAGAGAAAAAAAATTACAATTCTAGTAAAATTATGCAGTCCAAAATCTACCCTTTGATGTTATCTATCCTAACAATGCATAGCTTTTTATTGTGCATGCAACAATCTTTGAATTCATTTAAAGCTCAAAATGTAGTGATCATTATGACAAAATTTGACATTAACACATACATAATAGCTTACAACATTTTAGAAAAGCAATAACATAATAATTCACTTTGTTACTTCAATATTTTAGCATCTTGACCTCAATTCCAAACTCAAATTGCATCCCAAACATTCATATCCTTTATGTATACCTTTAGCAAAAATTCAATGACACCACAAATCCAATGTCCAACACAACATAGTTAACATGCTCAAAAAGAAAATACTATCCAACTAAAGACAAAATAAACTACAACACCCAAACAAAACATGTCATTGCAGAATGCAATTTTAAACTTTCCCTAATGTCTTATTTCTTACTAAGTACTCCTACAAAATCACTAGTTATGCCAAAATTCCAACATATTTAGCACAATCCAAGCAAAAATCACATTATAAAAAAATAGCAACATCCAAAATCAACATAAACTAAATATCCCACAAAATAATAATTAACCTATCATTCAAAAATTAAAAATAACGAAGAAAATATAAGATCACTCCTTTAATGATCTTGATGGTGGTAGAGTGAAACCCATGAATGTACAAAAAGCTCAAGCTATTCTTGCGTATTTTGAAACTTGATGTCAAACTTTTGGGTTTACACTACCAGTTAGGTGTAGGTAGCCCTGGGTGTCTCCTCTTCCTTGTCATGGTGGAAATGGCAATTGCCATTAATTGGTACATAATTATCTCATTCTTTATTACAAATCTTATTTGATAACAGATAAGGGTAGTCCAATAGCTTGATAGGCATTGTCGGTACTAACTTTGTGTTTTAATATAGAAAATTATAGTAACCTGTTGTAATGGCAGTGGCCATAAACCTTGCCATTATCTTTCCTCTTTGAGCTATGGGCACTACCATTAGGTGTTGGAAGATCCACACATCTTAATTGGGCTTCTTCTTTTCCATAATACACCATAGAAAAAATAGAATATTATAAGAAAACAAACATGTGCTTTAGGCCTGTCTGAAAAAAGTATATGCAAGCATCCAGTTGATATAACAAATAGCCAAATTGTTAATCTCATTTGATTTCAAACAACCAAGTGAGTAGTTGGAATGCTTTAGAGTGATGTGGTCCTAAAGTTCTGCACATTGAATTCTGGTGGTGGAACTCATATACCCTCATATGGAAAACCAAATATTAAATTGAAGAAGTAGAACATGACATTATATTCATTTCCAAAAAGATGATAAATGAACCATTTTGCCTTTCTATCATCTCTTATATGGCTAAGTTTCAATGTGATCAGGAATTCTATAGTGATTATGGCATATGATGGAAGCCTCATTGTTGTGAATCTATTTATCCCTATTCCTTTAAGCATGTGGTCCACTTTGGCTTTTAGATGTAAGGTTTCCAAGGCCTAGCCATAATAGAATTCGTAGGCCTTAAACCCTCACTTCATCAATTTTTGGTACCTTTCTATTTGGGCATCCTCAATGAACTCAAGGTCCGATGTGAATGGATCATTTGGCTGTGGTGGTGGCTCAGGTCTCTTAGTGTCAGAGTCAATGCAGTCTTCATATCGAGTTGAGGGATATCCTCTCTTTAATGCACATTTTTTTGCCACTTGCTTCACTATTAACATGGTGGAATGTGTAGAAGAAAGAATATTGAAATACGAAGGAGGAATAAGCTATGGCAAGTATGGGAAAGTGGGATTGTTAGGTATGGGTTTTGTAAGAAAAATATGGAGGAGGGGCAAATGGGATTACAATTTTAAGGGTTTTAGTGGTTCTACTAAAAGTGTGAAAATGAAATATTGAGGTGATGGTTATGGTTAGAATTTTTAAAGAAATTAGGTAAGGAAGAGGAAAATGGTTTGGGTAATACAGGTTAATAGGGGTATAGTAGTGGTCGTCATGGGTGATGACAATTCAAAAATTAGACGTTAGTTTGGTACGTGATGGTTACAGAATGGGGAAGAATGTAAAAAGAAGATTTTTGAAATTTAAAATCTCCTTTTAGGCCTTATAATGAAGCTCATCATCTTTTAGCATAAAAATAAGCCCAACCTTTAAAACACATCTCCCTCTAACTTTTGTTGGCCTAACTTCCATTAAAACATAATAGTCCATTTCTAACTTAAGCCCATATGTCTTTTAATTTCAAGCTAAAAGCCCATATCCTGTTCTTTGATCCATTCCTTTTAAATATCATGCCCAGTATATTGCCATTATTTTCGCCTTATATTTTGCAACTTTTGCATAGCTTTTGGTATGGTGCTTGCAACCCGCATACACTTTTTTTAATAACCTAAAAATTGAATTAACTAAATTAAATTACATTACTAAAATAAGTTAAAAATGAGAAAAATGCTATGATGAACTCTGCTACAATGACAATTACTCTCTATTTAAAAACAAAAATTCTAATATTCCTAACAACTATAATGTAATTTATGCAAAAATTTTTAGATTAAATAAAAAACATGATGAATTAAAATTAAAACCATAAATTTCATTGGGTTGCCTCCTAACATGCATTTGTTTATAGTCATTAGCTCGACTTTCACTGAAATTTATTTTGCTTGGGCATTAAAGAGAAGAATTTCTCCTATTGGCACTATTTCTTTGTAGAAATATGGCTTTACCCATTAGCCATTTATGCTGGAAGAATTATCATTTGTTCCTTTCAATTCCATAGTTCCATGCAAAAACACTTGAACTATGAATGGTCCAAACCATCTTGATTTCTACTTTTTAGGGAAGAGTTTTAATCTAGAATTAAATAATAAAACTTGTTGCCCCGCTTCAATTGAACATTTTATGAATGTTTTTATCATGCCATAACTTCATTTTCTCCTTGTAAATTATGGCACTTTCATAAGCATTCATGTGAATTTCATCTAACTAATTCAGTTGAAGTTAATGATTTTCTCTAGACATTTTCATATTAAAATTTAGAAACCTTATAGCCCAGTATGCCTTGTGTTATAGCTTAATAGGAAGATGGCAAGCTTTGTCAAATACTAACCTATAAGGAGACATTCCTATAGGTGTTTTGAATATTGTTTTGTATGCTTATAATGCATCATCTAGCTTCTTTGACCAGTCTTTTCTCGAATTCAACACTATTTTATCTAGGATATGCTTCAATTCCCTGATTGAAATTTCAACTTGTCCATTATTTTGTGGATGATATGGGGTGGCAATCTTATGTGTGACCCTGAAAGTTTCAAACTACTTGTTGCAAAAGTGACTTCCTCCATCACTTATAATTGCTCAGGGCACCTAAATCTTAAGAAAATGAATTTCTTAATGAACTTAGTCACCTAGCTTCATTTGTTGGTGAAGTAAGTGCTTTCATCCATTTAGACACATACTCTACTATAACTAAGATGTAGAGTTGCCCATAGGATATAGAAAATGGTTATATAAAATGGATACCCCATACATTAAATAATGCCACTTCTATAATGTTATTAAATGGCATTACTTGGCGTCTTGAAATGTCATCAATCTTTTGTTAATGATCATAAGATTGTACGAATTTCTAAGTATTCTTGAACATTGTTGGCTAATAAAAACCACTTTACAAGATCTTTGAAACTATTTTGGTGGTGGTGAAATGTCCACCACTCTCCAAAAAATGACAATATGCCAGAATACCATGAATTTCCTCCTTGGGCAAACACCTCCTAATAAAGCCATTAGCACAATGTTTATAAAAAAGAGGTTCCTCCTAAAAATACTACATGTAATCTACTAAAAACTTTTCCTTTACTAGTAGTGAGACATGTTAGAAGGTATAGTTCCACTCACAGTGTAGTTGACTATGTTTGCATACCAGGGTGTTCTAACATTAATCACAAAGAGCTGATCATCCAAAAATTCTTCCTTTATTATCAAACTATAGTTACCATTTTTTTGAGGCTGAATTCTAGATAAGTGATATGCTGCTACATTCTCGGTCCCTTTTTATCCCTAATTTCAAGATCAAATTCTTGTATTAGAAGTAACCAATGGAATACTTAAGGCTTAGCATCTTTCTTGTTCAATATGTACTACATTGCAGTATGGTTTGTAAACACGATGACCTTGGAATCCACTAAATATGACCTGAACTTGTCAAATGCTTACACTATAGTTAACAACTCCTTCTCTATAGTAGGATAATTAATTAAGCTTTGTTAAGAGTCTTCCTAGCATAATAAATCATACGCATTCACCTGTCCCTTTTCTAGCCCAAGACAACTCTAGTAGCAAAGTCACTCACATCACACATGAGATCAAATGGTTGGCTCTAATTAGAGGATGCTATGTGGGTGCTGAAGTTAATACGTTCTTTAATTTGAAAAAAGCATTAATACTGTCTTGGTCAAAATTAAATGCAACATCTTTATTAAGAAGTTACAAAGAGATTTTATAATCTTAGAGAAACCCCTAATAAAACGATGGTAAACTACTATGTGACCGAGGAAACTTCCCACTTCCATAATAGATGTAGGTGTAGGCATCTTTTAATGATTTCAATTTTTGTTTTATCCACCTCAATGCCTATTATGGACACCTTGCAGCCCAATACCACACCTTCATGTACCATGAAGTGGCATTACTACTAATTCAAAACCAAGTTCGTTTCTTCACATCGCTGTAAAACCATACAAAGATTAGCTAAGCATGTATTAAAAGAATCTTTAAAAATATAAAAAATCATCCATAAAAATCTCCATATTTTTTAATAAAATCTTTAAAATTTTCCATCATACATTACCAAAATCTAGCACTTGCATTGCACAAACCAAATGGCATTCTCCTAAAAGCAAATGTGCCATACATGTAATTGAAGGCAGTTTTCTCTTGGTCTTTCGAGGTAATAAGAATTTTGTTGTCCCTAGAATGGCCATTTAAAAAATAGCAATAGGCATGACCTGAAAGTCTTTTAAGCATTTGATTAATGAATGGCAAGGGAAAACGATACTTTCAAGTAGCCTTATTAAGCTTTTTATAATTTATACATACTCTTCGCCTGATAATCGTCCATGTGGAAATTAATTCATTTTGTTCATTGGCAACTATGACCATCCCACCTTTCTTAGGTACCATTTTCACTAGGTTAACCTATGACTATTTTGGATATATAATACCTGTATCTAAGAGTTTTAAAATTTTAGCCCACACCACTTCTTTCATATTTGGGTTTAATCTCTTTTGGTGCTGAATAGATGGCTTGTCATCATTCTTCATAAGAATTATATACATGTAAAAGGAAAGATTAATTCCTCATGTATCACTAATGGTCCATCCTATTTACCTCTTCCTTTCTCTTAACAAAATAGTTTTTCCTCTTACAATTTGGTTAAATGAGCTGAAAAAGTTTGATTTTCTTTATGAATAGCATACCATAAGTGAAGAGGAAGAGGTTTTAGCTCTAAAGTGGGATCTTTCTCAATAGAAAGAAGGGGAAGAGTCTTACCTTTACATAATTCCTCAAACCGATAATCTCAAAATGGAGGATTTGCTTCTAAAAAATGGGATACATTAGTAATCTTGTAATTATCATGTGAAGATGATGCCTTTTGAACCACTAGCTTCAAATGGATAATCATTATGGTCCTGTTTAAAATACCTCTTGCACTAAACTATTAATTACATCCACTCAATTACACTCCTCAATGGGGTAGGGCTACTTTGTTGCTTTGAAAATATTAAACTCTACAAATTTCCCCAGCACATTCAAGGTGAGTTTGCCCTTCTTTATAGTGATAATGGCCCTTGCGATTACCATTAATGGGCTTTCAAGAATCAAAGGTGTGTCTACATCCTCATCCTTGTTTAAAATAATGAAATCCACTTAAATGTAAAATTTCCCCATTTACAAAAGTACATTCTTCACTACTCCAACTGGATATTTGATGGAGAGATCCACTAGTTGCAAGGTAATCGTGTTGTATTGGATTTCACTAAGATTTAATTTCCCATAAACAGAAAAAAAAATTAGACTAATACTTTCGTGTAAATCATATAATGCTCTATCAAATTTGTAATCCAAAATTTGACAAGGAATGGAAAACTCCCTAGATCCTTAAGCTTGGGTGGAAGCTTGTTTTGAAGTATAACACTACACTCCTCCAAAAGAGTGATTGTCTCAAAACTTCATCTTTCCAGATAAAAGATCCTTCAAGAATTTCACATATTTAAGCATTTGTGTCAATGTCTTGGCAAACACAATGTTAATATGAAGTTGCATAAACATCTCTAAAAACTTTAGATATTGCTTGTCATAGCTTTTATTTTTGCAACCTCTAGGGAAAAGGAATAGATGGAACATATGGTTTTACAGTTGTCAGCTTGCTTCATTCTTCCTGTTTGTCTTCTTCCACCATATGATCACTAAGCAGACTAATTTTTATTATTTCCCCTTCAATTTTAGGTTTTAATTTCTCTAAATTTTTAGGTAATTCTAACATTTTTATGATTATCATCTATTTTTTAGCCTTGTCCTCACGTGAAGGGTGTGATATCTCCATGCCACTCCTCAAAGTGAGTGCTTTACATTGATCTCTTAGGTTGATTTCAGTTTTGCTCGGTAATGTACCTTGTGATCTTGCACTAAAATTGTTCACTAATTGACCAATTTGCACCTCCAAATTCTTGTTATGTTGCTCCATTTGGTTCATCCTCAACTCAAGCTTATCAACCTTGTCTAACTTTGTCTCCACATTCTCAAATTTCTCAATTAAGAATTTTTACATGTCCCACGGCTGTTTGTCCTTTTGTTGATAGTGTTGACCCATAGGTATACCACCCTATTATCATTGAGGAAAACCAATGGGAGGATAAGGTTTAAGTTAGTTAGCTTAGTTGCTTCATAAAAAGTTAGGGTGATTTATCCACCCGGGATTATAGGTGTTGGAGTAAGGATTATGGGCCTGCTTATTGAGGTTGTTTACACATTGTACATGCTTGGTAGAATTCTAAGAGAAATGACTACCCAAATGACATTCATTTCTCAAGTGTCATTCACCACACCATTCACAACTCATCATTGGGTCGTTAATAGCATGCACACTCACCTCCATCAAGTTTCTTTACAATGACATCAACTTTAGCATTAAGCATGGTGTAAGCATTAATATCGTGGATACCTACAACCTTTTTGCCAACTCCTCTTTCTGCCCATTAGTAATTATTCGAAGCCATTTCTTCCAATAAAGCATAAGCATCATCAGTTGATTTACCCATTGTTGCACTTTTAGATGCAAAACCAAGAGTAATGCATACTGAATGATTAAGCCCATTGTAAAATGTTTAGGCTAATAACCAGTTTGGTAGGCTATGATGTGGGCATCTCCTCTATAATTCCTTAAATCTCTCTCATACTTCATACAATGTCTCACCCAACTCTTACTGGAAACTTACAATTGCTTGTCTCATTTGTATAGTCTTGCATGATAGGAAATATTTTACTAAGAATGCCCTATGACATTGTAACCCAAGTTGCAAATGAATTAGGTGCCACGGAGTTCAACCATCTTTTTGGCCATATCTTGCAAAAAAAAAAAAAAAGAACAATCATAATATGATAACATCATCAATTACTTTATTGATCTTAAAAGTTGCACAAATATCCAAAAATGTTGAAATATGGACATTTATATCTTCAGTAGCCTTACCCATAAATGTATAATGCAATACCATCTATGACATCCCATTTAATAATCATTCATAAAGTAGGTGCATTAACTCATTCATATAACATGGAATACTAAAATGGCACATCATTGAAATTCTCTCATTCTGTCCATTGTCATTAAAAGATCGTCTTTCAATTACTTTTTCACACTATGTTTCTTGCTTCACAACATAGTAATTATATACAACAAAGTATACATGGCTAAACAAACTAAAATAATTGCATACTAGCCCAACCTCTATTAGACTACTATACAATAACTTTGAAATGCAAGCTGGATGCAATCTTTGGTCTACTATTCTTGAAAGAAAATTTAATGTAAAAGAATGAGCTTGCATACTCAGTAAGTAAACACAAAATGATACTTTAATATGAAATAACATAACAAACATTTAAATATAAATAACTCATCATCATATGCATGCACAAAATAAAGAGTTTTTACTCTTTAATGCGACATGCTATTAAATATTATTGCCACATAGGTAGTTATATATTGTTGCGAAATAGGCTATAGATATCATTGCTACACAGGATATCATATTTGGTTGCCATACAGGCTATAAATATTGTTGTCATATAAGCTATAGATATCATTGCCACACAAGCCATAAATATCATTGCCACAAAGGCTATAAATATTATTGTCATATAGACTATGGATATCATTGCCATACAGGCTATCAAATGTTATTGCCACACATATTGTTACATATTGTTGCCATATATGTTGTAAATATCATTGCCATACTTGCTATCATATTTGGTTACCACACAGACTATACATATTGTTGCCACATAGGCTATCATATTTTATCGCTACATAGGCTATATATTGTTGCCACACTAGTTATAAACATCAATACCACACAGGCTATTGAATGTTATTGCTATATAGGTTGTTATATATTGGTGTCATATAGGCTATAGATATCATTGCCAACTAGGCTATCATATTTGGTTGCCACACAGGCCATACATATTGTTGCCACACAGGCTCTAGATATCATTGCCATACAGGTTATCATATTTGGTTGCCACATAGGCTATAAATGCCCAACAACATCAAGTATTAGTCTTTTAACAAATCAACTATAAATCCAACAAAATTCCAGCAATATATCGATTAATAACAACACTCGACTTTTGCAACCCATATCATAACGTACTTCCATTCCCAAGTCATAATCTATCAATGTCTCATGAAAATACATAATTCAATAGTATGGCAATATTTGCATCAATGTATTCGTCAATATCATCTCATTAAAGAACATTTCATTCCATTAAGTTTATATTCATGGCATTTAACCAATCGCACAATTAGTACCATTAGCTATTTACTTACCTCCTCATTCAAGTTATTAAGTTGTGGATGGTCCTGACTTATTTCTAATATTATCTTTAATGCCTCAAGGACCTATTTAAATACACCAAATCAATCCATGATGGTAAAATAAGATTTTCATCTTGTTATGTGAATATGCTCTAGTAAAATATCATGAACTTGATAGGTTATTTCTATGCTTAATTTTACCTCATAAATCCAATGACCTGATTCTTTTTTTTTGTTAATTAAACTATACATATATGGGTACATCATATCCAAAATTCAATCTAAAATATGCACTACATAATTTATGGTCAATTTTATAAATTTGCAATGTTTCAATGTCATTTCAAACTAAGTAGGTCTTACAATCTTAGGTATATCTCAAATCTTACAAATCCAATTGCAAAACTAATTTACCAAAAGTTAAAAAACACATAATGGAACATTTTTCATGTTTTATTCATTGTCTAATTCTATCTATAATGTCATCAAAACAAATTACCAATATCAAGGTGAGCAGATTTTCAACACATTGACAATCAATCATGATGAAGAGGTAATATCTCATCAACCATGATAAATTTGGCAAAAAAATTTTACAGGAAATGTAGATCATACATAAATATACAACTTTCAAGTTTGGCACATCATCAAATTCTTAGAAAACTTAATTAAAAAACCGATGAGGTTTCATAGCGTTTAAGGTCAGCCACAATCAATGGGCCATATCTCTTTCCACAAAACAAATTAAGCAAAACTTCTTTATAAGTTTTTAGAGGAGATATAACCCTACAAACTTCATGTTCTAAACATTGTCTAAATAAGCACATAAGATCTTCAAACTTTATGAAAACGTAATGACTGAGGATATTTTAGTTAGTTGTGAACCAGCCCTAATTAAGGAGCCATAGCTTTTAACACACACCAAATTAAGCAAAAATGTTTCAAATGATTTTAAATGGGGCATAAAGCTGCAACTTTCATGTTTACACTTTTCATAATTCCTCTTCTAGGGTTATGAAATTGAGGGTACAACATGCTACTCTAACAATAAAACCAATACAATCAACTATGTTTTTCTTAAGCTATAAAACCCATATATGAGCTCCACCTCAAATACTCTATAATTCTTACTAACCATGAATGATTAAAATGTCATGAGGTAGGAATTTCATGTTGGAAGAAGATGAAATGTGCCTCTTTGGCCAAAACTATAAAAGCTTAGGATTTCCTCCAAGCTAACTCACTATTCTCCCTATTCTTCTTCTTCTTCTTCTTCTTCTTCTTCTTCTTCTTCTTCCTCTTACTTTCTTTCCTTCTATTTTTTGCACTCTTTCATGTTTTTGGCTCTCCAATTTGATCCTAAAAGATGAAAATTTTAATTTTTATACTTACCTAAAAGATAAAATCATGGTGTCTCACTACTATTGGTTGAAAGTTTAATATTTCTCTTTCAATTCCTCTTCTTCACTCTTTCATCATGTCCATTCCTCTAATAATCCCATATGCTCCATATACTTTTTAAATAAGCTCTAAGGCACCATTTTTTATGATGTTGTATCATGCACACAATATAAGATACTTAGCCATGCAACTATATAAACATTACACATAAGTTCAAGTGTCCTAAAAGCAATGGTGCCAGTGTCATTATCATGCTTATCCTATCCATATTGAACTTATAACGGTTACTTCCAACACCTATTGATTATCATTCAATGCCCGTTGACTTTAACAATAACACTTATTAGAGTAAGAATAATGCTCATTGTTCATTTTAAGAGAGCTTAAACATTGTGCTTTATTTTTCAAACTTTGCAAAGTTGCTTTCTACCCCACGTTGAGCAATTCATAATACCTATTAAAAACTCATTCAATACTTGTTGAGAAAGGCAAATGCCCATTTTGAGTTTTATAAGCTTTAGCTTAGGCTTGGATACTTTTCCAACACTAGTTGAACATATGCAACACTTATTACTAAGCTAGATCAATGCCTATTGTAAAACTTCAACGTCCGTGGCAAGGTTGTCCTTATGCTATAACTAATATAATGTTAGTAAAATTCAATATTTCAAATGATCAATATCAAGTTCTAAAGTATTAAAGAGAAGTTTATCCCTATGATAACAAATTTTTTTCATTAATTAAGTAAAAAGACTTGTAATATCAACAAGTTATAACTTGCATGCTTTGGTTATAATCAATTAACACAATAAAGTGTATATGTGTGTGTGTGTGTGTCTTAGTAATATATTTCATTAAAAATTTTAACTTTTGATCACACATACCCTAAGCAAGATTCCTATTTTACTTCTTAGAAGTCACATATGACATAGGCAACACTAACCTACCTTTCTCCACTATTGTATATCTTAGCAACATAAAGATCGTAAGGTCTTTTGATCTTGTAATGTGAAAGTAGGGGTCAGGCTCTCAAAAAGTGGTTAAGTCTGAAAATAAGAGAATGTTATCAAAGTATGCATTATAATTATAATGCAAACTGTAATAGAAGCACTTAGTGCATTTATCTTGCAACTCTCAACATAGAATGAAGAGACAATCCAAAATGCCAAAATATCAAAATTAAGCTAAAGAAAACCATGTAAAATGAAGTAAATAGGGATCCTTAGAATGTCTCATATTTATTAAGAATTTGCCTCCAAACCCTTCAAAGAGGATGGAAAAGCGAAGAAAGCCATAGATGACTTCTTTTATAATAATAATTTTCATTTACTAATCATGGCATTCATGTCCAAAAATTCATATGCATAAAGGTTAATTCATCATACATACACAATTCAACATGTATTTAATGTACATATGTGTTAACTAATGTTCAAGGTTAGTGACCACAAATTGATTCCTATATAGGTATATGTACATGACACAAAGAGAGAGAGAGCTAGAATTCAGTTGTGACGACCTATGCTCCCTGTATCTTTATACAAAACTTTATGCTCCAAAGTACCCAAACCTTTTGTTTTAGTATATGAAAAACATAATTGCAATTTTATGAGTCATGACTCATTGAATAAAAATAATAATAAATTCTTATGACATAACCAATAATCAAATATAATTGAATTGGGCTTTATGCTAATTATTTTTCAACTAGCATACCTCTCTTACAAACCTTTGTAATTATACATATAAGGAACAACTTACACCATCATATAACCATATTCTAACTTCATTCTCTTGTAAGGGAGGTGAAAATTTGTTTTGGCTATATGGTTATAATGATGGTCATGGGCTAAAGAAAAAAAAGGCTAATTATACTCATAAGTGAGTATATACTAAGGCTTAAAGGAGTAACAAAGGACAATGCATATTAAAGTATGGATAGGTTAAATGAAGGACCAAAGAATGCCTCATCATCTCCTTATGGTTACTAAGTATAGGATTTCACCTCAAAAGATGGTTTAGGAAGTTCTAACATGTGTAGAAGTGTCCACTTACCTAAGTCATGCATAATTATCAATCTTACTTTTAAACTCCATATCTCACTAGGATGTGCTCGGTATGTTCTAGTGCAATAACTAACTATCAATCAAACATATTAATTAAGGCCATATTATTACCATAAGCAAATTTAGTTCAATTGATTCAAACAAGTTACATAAAACATAAAGCTAAAAGACACATCTAAAATAAAAAGAAACATGCCAATTTAAAGTCATTAGCTTTACACTTAAATTGTTAACCTAAGTTTTACCTTGGGTTAACGATTGTCCTTTATTACTAGTGGATTCATAAAGTGTGTTAGACTAAAACCCTTTAAATCAATGATGACCTAATCTAAATACTTTTTTTTTTCTTAAACTCTTTTCTTGTTCTTACTTTATGTCATTGAGATTAGAACGTAGGAGGTATTTTGCTCATTAAAATATTCATGATCATAATGAGAAGGTAATGAGTCTAGCTCTAATTGATAAGAATGAAAGAGATAAAGAGGTGTTTTTTTGCCTCATCATAGTTTAATACATCAAAAAGAGAGAAAGAAGATGAGTTAGCATTATATATCTCAAAAGTAGAGATATTACATACCTTGTATACTTTGATAGTACAACCACCCTTTTCATCTCTTAAAGTGTATAAGAGTACGAATATCATTCCCATGAGGATCACACAATATGTATTAAGCTTTAGGTTCCTTGTATTATGTAAAAATTCTAAATAAAAGAAGGTTTAAACTAAGAATTAAAACTATTTGAATTATAAATAAAGTAATTATAAAAAAATAATCAACAAAATAAGCTAGATAAGGTTTAACTTCACTTATTAAATACATAAGATTTCTAAGCTTTCATTCATTTGATACATTTATTTAGTGTTACTATCGAATCACTTAAGTAATTAATCTCTTTTGACTATCAATTAACATATAATAACATGTTAAACTAAAAATATCTCAACATAATAGTTAAACATCATATTATTGTCAAACAATGCAAAATCCTATGATAACAATAAACTATTAAGGTATCTCAACATATAATAGATTAAGGGAATAATTGAAGGTTTATTTTATGAAAATAATCTTTTGATATAAGGGCTTTTTAATCAATAAACATGCATGTTCATAATGATTACTAATACAATAATGAATAAATTCAAAATAACTTATATTAGAAAACCAAAAGAGTTAAATAAGATCCATCTACATCCCTAGCTTAAAGAAATATCATTCATAATAGAAAAAATAGAAGAAGGAATAATCAAACAAATGATATTAGAAGTCATAGACTTTATGTTTAATCTTTTGCTTGAATGGCTCTTTGATCTTTTTTTTTGCTCTTTAGCCTTTATTTAAAGCTTTCCTTATTCTTTTGATTAATTTCTCGACTTATTAGATGAATCTTCATTCTTAATTTTGCAAGGTTTTTCCTCATTTTATAGTGATCTTAAGGTGTTTACTAAGTAGGAAGCTTGAAAAATTAGAATAGGAAAAGATTGGAAGAGATTTAAAAATTGCATTTTTGCCTTTCTTGGGGTGTATGACCGTGTGTTTGACTTGAGCCTCCTTGATTTTGCTTCTTGAGTGCATGGTCATACTAATGTTGTGACCCATTTTTAACCCTTAAGATGATTGAATTCGCTTGAGTGTAAAACATGAAAATTGTAGCCAATTTATTAGCTTTCTGATTAATTTTGAATGACCTCATTTAGAGTTCTATATAGAGTTTTGCCTAAAATAGGGAACTACAAACAAAAAACTATCATAGCTTCTTTCATGCTTTTTGGCCACTTTTCTTCCTCTTTAAACCTACAGAACACAAATTTACTTCCTTTAACTTTTTCACATGTAAATATTGTAAGATCATCAATATTTGAAAATAATTAGTTACCAAATATATATAAATTATGCACTAAATTGAAATCTTCCTTTTTAATGGTATTTGATACTAACTTAGTGTTATTTTTATGGATTTAGAGAGTTCTTATTTCTTAATATGATGACCTATGAATGCACTCCCTATGTGATTTCATGTGTCTCCCATTCCCTTTAGTTATTTTTTTGCCTCGTGTTATTGTGTAAATGATACACTAAATATATAATTAGGATGACCACCTATAATTAATTAATTAATGAGAGTGGAACTTGTAAAAGTGAATCAAGGATTTACTTAAAAGTTGATTTTTTAATTTTAGGTGACCCAAGGGTGCCTCACATATTTCCTGAGTCATACCTAACACCCAAATCTAAATTTCTAATAAGCTGAAGATTAGTTGTGCCTTTTAGGATCCCTATTTGGTATAGAATCCTTCCTCACTTAAAATTTTTATCTCAATTAAGTTTTAATGATGACTCCATTTAAGTTTCAATGTATTTACCAAAGCATTATAATCAAGGTCCTCTAATGATCATTTGTATTTCACCAAGGGCTCTAACAATCATGAGAAGCCCATCTATGGTACCTCAGATGATCCTACATATTTCATTTTTATGATTCCCCTAAAGTATGACCTTATGTTCTCTCAAACTTTTGACGATCGATAAAAGATTAGGAGTCGTGAGCAAGATTCCACTCATTCTAACAAAATCACAAAAATTGAGCCACTCGCAGTGGTTGCTCTATTAAGACTAACAAAATTGGCTTAACGAGATAAATATTTATTTTATTTTTACATTTTTATCCTTAATTTTCCTTTATATGTAATAGAATACACATACCACATGTATTTGGTTATCCTCATATCTAACTGATGGGTCTTCAAAACTTGAGATTTAATCTCTATTGAAACTTAAGAGATTATGTAGAAGGCCCATCATTCATGAGCCAAATATCTTCGGGTATATCAAATAGGGTATATGATAATTATTTCTAAATTTACTAGAGCCATCTACTATAATAACCCTTCAATTATAAAGCTCATGTAGAAACTTTAACATCATAGGATAAGATACCCATCTTATTTACTTACATTTACCTTTAGAGGTTTGGAAACCCTAAGTGAGAATAAAGAGTTAAAATGTGTTAACCTATGATGTAACTATTTATGTACATTCCATTCTCAATTATATAAAGTAACACATTATGTACTTATTGATGTATATCATACTCTTTGCCATGTACTGATATAGATATAATCTATCTAGATAGGAAATATATTATGCCATTTAAAGTTTTCATCTTACTTGATCTGAGGGATCATGTGCATGCGCTACTCTTTGATGGTGGATGAATGAACCATTTCTACAAGAGAGCTAGTATGCTTCATGTGTGAAAGAAATAAGGCTGGAAGGAAATATGCAAGTGCTTGAATAACATATGCATCAAATCCATACATTATTTATTTATTTATGCATCATATTAATAACATTTATTTTATGGCCATTATAGCACTACCTAGGTCTTCTTAAAAAAGAAGAGGGAAAAGGCTTACAATAAAGAATAAGACACCAAGCATACAAAATATCAAACTAAAAAATGAACTAATAGCCATTATGAAACAAACCAATTGAGAGGCACAAATTGAACTGATGGAAAGAATAAGGATACAATTTTGTTAAATGATAAATGATTATTTTTCAAAGGAAGTATAAAGCCATTAGAACAAGCCTTATAAAAAAAGAATGAGTCATCCTTACATAAGGTTGATAGAAGAGATGATCCAGTAGATGCTCACATTTACCCTCGATAGTCATAAATGATAATCTATTAAAAATGGAAGACTATCATAAGCAAAAAGCCCTTAAAAGGGTTTACCATATTATTGGATCTATAAAAGAGCAGAGAAGGCAATAAAGATATTGGTAAGATGAAAACCTTTAGCAATGGTTTGAGATGATCTATAGAAGAAAACTTTCTCACAAAATTTTATATACTTGAGATCTTAAATTTCATAAGGATATATGACTCTAAGAATCACATATAGTCTTTTGTGCATACCATGAGAGCATCAAGGATGACATAATTTTTTTAATTCATGAAAATAAATCTTCCACCCCTAGGCTTTCTTTGCCCTTAGATTCTCAACATAAAATTAAGGTAATTGTTGCTCTTCCTTTGTGATTAATAATTGTGCCAAGTTTTTAGTGTTTACGCTTCCCTTAATGGCCTTCTTTGTCCCATTCATTAAATAAACTCAAAGAGGAGTATCAACCATTTTGCTAACTTCCTTGCTAAGGATGGAACTCCATACAAGTACTTAACCAAGTCTAACATAGAAACCACCTCCACTCAATAAGACTAGAAGTATCATCATAACTTTTTTAATAGCCTAAATACTTGTTAGACATTTTCTTGATTTGGCTGTATTTTTCCTCGTAAGGAAAGGGTTTCTTACTAAGATAATATTCTATATGCTAATTTCCTTCACTATCTTCCCATACTAGCACTGCCTCTACAGACCTATCCTCTACAATTAAATATGAAACTAGCAGCTTCCCCAACTTCGATGGTCTCAACATTAGTAGGTTGGACAAGTACTTTTGATTTTTTCAAAAGCCTTTTAGCACTGCTCATTCAATACCACTAGTTCATCCTTCATTGTAAGCTTGAAAATGGGATTGCATATTGGGATTAATCTTGTGACAAACTATTTGATGTATTAAATGTGTCTCAAGAATTCATGAACTTGTTTCTCTGTCTTTGGTGCTGGGATTTCTTAGATGGCTTTAACTATATCTGGGTTTACCTTAACCACCTTTTCTCTTACCAAATGACCTAGCAACTTCCTTAAAGTGGCACCAAACACACACTTCTTTAAATTCAACCTCATGTTGTATTAGTCCACCCTATGTAAAAATTTATTTAGTGCTTCATAGTGTCCCTCATATGCCCCTAACCTCACCATCATATCATCAACATAAATATTTACTTTCTTATATATCAAATCATGGAATAGTGCAGTATCATTTGCTGGTACATTACCCTAACATTTTCAGCCTAAATGGCATAACTCGATGGTAATAAGTTCCCTATTTGTGATAAAAGATATATTAGCCTTGTTTGTGTTGGCCATTAGAATTTGATTATACTATAAAAAAAAGTATCCATGAATGAGTACATGACATAAGTAATAACATTATTTATTAACCCATCGATATGAGGCAAACTTTATTTAAGTCCCTATAATCAATGCACTTTCTCATTCGCCCAACTTTCTTGGGTGCTAGTACTATATTGGCTAACCACACCAAGTCATCTACTACTTCTAAAAATTTCACTCTAAACTTCTTGGCTACCTCTTTCTTAACGAATGATGTCTATTCCGACCATAACCACCTAAGATTCTATATTATCAATTTCATGTTATGGTAGGTGGGAATCTTATGCTTGGAAATTCCCCAATTAACTCTTGGCATATCCTCATAGGCCCATGCAAAGACTTGCTAGTACTTTTTAAGTAGTTACTTAAATCTCCTTATTTGTTCGAGTGTTACATCCTTGCAAGTAGCAAACTCTTTGGATTTTTTTATGTGCCAACATTAAAAGTAGTGATATATATAATATCAATGCTAAATATACTTAAGAAATTATGCATGTAATGCATTATACCATGAGTAATGACATCACCCAAGTGGGCAAATTTGTCATTCATTGCTTTAAATTTGAAAATGAAATTCATCATTCGTTGCTTTGAATTTAGAAATGAACACATCAACATTA
The DNA here is from genome assembly GCA_949677035.1 of Omphalea diandra. NCBI lineage: Eukaryota > Viridiplantae > Streptophyta > Magnoliopsida > Malpighiales > Euphorbiaceae > Omphalea > Omphalea diandra. The sequence goes on along the minus strand of CATIWR010098575.1, from coordinate 18,376 downwards.
AATAAACTAAAGATTAGAACATCTGCAATGTCATCAATGGGGATGCTTTTATAGGCATGATTTAGGTTTGGGTCTCCTCCTTCATAATGCATTCTCTTTATCTTATTCATTTTATCCCAATGAAGTAATATCTTTTTTTTCCTTAGTCTGAATAGGTAAGACCTCTAGATTACTAACACCTTTTTACTTAGTACCCTTCTTAGTTGTTTCCTCAACACTAGCCATTGGTTTGACAACCCCTTCAAACTCCTATTCATTACATAACTACCGAATTCAATTTTTAAGAAGCTTTCTCACAAAGTCATCGCCTTTAGCTATTTCTTCTTCTTCGCCTCTTTAAATAATAACCCTTCATGACCTTAATCATTTATATATTCAAAAGAATGCTTAATCATCTCCTCTATGTCTACTAGACTAATCCCTAAATATCTTCCTTCTGCAATGCTAACTAACTCATTTACTCCATGTTCATAGTAATTAGGTAGCTCCTCTGTGGCTAAACCATTCATTTTTTTCCTTTAGATTCTTTTTTTTTTCTCCCAAGGCCAATCATCATACATACCTTACATAGGCCATATAGGATCTCTAGCTTTTTTTCTTCCAACCTAAAGATGTGGGCCTTCTCTTCTCTCTTTGCTCCTTCGACTCTTCTTATTAAGTGTCTTATAATATTCTCTAACTTGGACCTTTTCTCACTAATCTATACTTTCCTAACAAAGATGTCTTATAGGTCATCAAAATAATCTCCATCTAATTGAACTTTCTCTTTTTGTTCCTCCACTACTTTCTCTTCTTTCATAAAATACTTCAATAGAGGACCCAGATGATATCAAGATTTACACTTATCTTTGCTCTCTTGGTATTCTAACCCTGCTCTAGTTGAATGTGTAGGAATATTTAAAAATTCTAAAACACCCATGGCATTATTTCCAAGCCCCTGCCTTGGGAAGGAGTTCATCTTTTCCACCTTAAAATTTACCCATTTATTGATGATGACTAAAACTTGAAATCCCCTTAAGCATGGCACTGTAATGCTTAATGTTAACACCACTATTGAACTAGGTTAGTCAAACCTAAGTCATGAACCTTTTTTGATCTTGACAATAGAGATTGATCAGTGCCCAATATTTTCATTAAGTATTGTTTTGCAGTTTATAAGATAGTTTTTTTTTCATTGGGAGTTGGATGGAAATCAAAATCTCCAACGTTAAAAAGGTCATCCAAATTTGTGGTATGTATCCCTTAAATTGAGATCGTGAGTCAACTATAAGGATGGATGGAGCTAGGCCAGAGGAATTCATTAGCAAATTGATAGCTGCCACTTAGCAAAAGAAAATAAGATTGAATCACAAATGAATTTGCTGTGGCTATCATGTTTCGCGTCGCGATTGTAAATTTCATAATGATAAAGGAGGGAACCAAATCCATAGCCATAACATGTTAAGTGTCCAAGGCAATTGTTGGATATCAAAAATTACGAGGGTGAATAACTGGTTGCAATCATGACCTATGAAGTTGTAATTTCCTTACCAAATAGAGGAATTCACGATATCAATCACGCCCAAGAAAAGTGAACTCGCGATCGCGACTTTTGAGAAGTTGGAAGAACACAATGACTATATTTCTTGAATAACCAATGGATAAATGGCACATGGACTAGCCATTAGACACAAAATTGGGGTTCTCTGCCATAATTTTTGTCTTCTCAATGCAAATTGGAATTTCATGACTGCGAAGTGGCAGTAGTGACTGCGACTGCTGCCTAACAAGCATTTAATGCAAAATAAGCCTAACACAACTTATAGATTTTAGGATAGTTTTAGAGTAATGTCTCTTTGGTGGATGTGTGCTATAAATACTCCATCAAATAGATGTAAAAGCAAGAGGATTGAATTAATTATAAGCAAACTCTTGCCAAATTGCTACTGAATCTTTTACTATTATTTAAGTGTTATTGATTATTTTGTGTGAGCAATAAACACCATTGTAAGTAGGTTGAGAGTTAGCCTAGATTCTAAAACTCTTATAAGAGGTTGAAGTGTGAGCTTATATAAAACACTTGTGAGAGGTTTTTTTGCGTGAGCCTAGAAAACACAAGGTGCAAGGGTATTATGTGAGCCATAAAACATAAGTTGTATAAGTTTGGAGTGAGCTTGGAAACACAAATTTAGTTGAGTGAAATAACCAATTATGTAGAATTGGGAAGTGGACATAGGGTTTGTTAAAACCCGAACCACTATAAACCTTTGTGTTGATTCTTCTCATCTCATTCTTCTCTTCCTAATCATATAAACCTTCTTTTTAATTTTAAGACATGCCACCAATTTAACCCCCCTTCTTAATGCCTTAGGCCAACAAGTGGTATTAGAGCTAAGTCTTACTAACAGGCTTAATTGTGTGAGTAAAGGTCACGACACAAGAAGGAATCCACACTCACCACAAGTCTTATTTTGATGGAGCATACTACATTTATTAGAAGTATATGATGGAAATCTATCTAGATAGTGATGTGGTAGACCTCTAGAATGCTATTGTAAAGGAGTGGAAGCCATCTACCAAAGTGGTGGATGGAAGTGAGGAGTTAATCCCTAGAGAGGAGTGGTTGAAGCACACAGAAAATCTAATGGCAGAAATAAAAGAGTCATGGCAATCCTTCTAAGTTCTCTCTTAAGAGAATAAATTGGAAGGGTCTAATATTGTTTTACTACTCATGGTATTCGGAAGGCTTTGGAGAACTATATGTGGGCACCACCTTATTGAAAACCAGAAAGGAAGACATTGGCCCTTAAGTCCTTATCAAAGGAGAAGGAAGTAAAAGTAGCCTCAAGTAAAGAGGAAAGTGATAAGAAGGAAGAGGAACTTGTAATGCTTTTTAAAAGAACTAAGGAGTTGATTAGAAGAAGGAAAGAAAGAGAAAACTTCAATAAAGCAACTCTAACTCCTAAAGAAAGATCAAATGATGTCACTTGTTATGAATGTGGCAAGCAAGGCCACATCAAATATGATTGCCCTAAGTTGAAAAAGAAGAAGAAAGGGGACAAAGAAAAAAGAAAGAGCTTCAAATACATTTAAGATGATAGCTTAAGTGAAGAAGATGAAAAGGAGGAAGTTACAAACCTATGCTTTATGGCTCAAGAGGATTCATCTAATCAGGTAAGCTCTTCACTTCACTCTTATTTTGAATTTGATGAACTAAATGATATAGATGATGAGCTTAGATGCTTTCGCTATGAAATTTGACAAATATAAGTCACAAATGTAAACTTACAAGAAGAAGTGAACTACATTAGTAGATGAATTTAAATCCCTAAATAATCTTGTAAGCGAATTGAGGGCTTTAAATGAAGAATTCAAGAAATCTATGAAAATTCTTTCCAAATCATCTTCATCTATAGTTTTATTAAAAAAAAAAAGAGAATGATTCTTTAAAAGGATAAGTCATTGAGCTTAGAGACTATATTTTTTTGTTCCACAAGGGTAAGGAAGTTTTGGATACACTAATTATATCACAAAGATCTCCTTTGATTAGGCATGGTCTAGGCTTTAATAGAGTATAGACTTCTACTTCCTCACTCACAACATTTATCAAGGCCTCAACACCTCAAACTTCAAGTATTGAGGCCGTTGGAAAGAAAAATGCTCAAAGCACTAAACCCCCATTGCTTAAGGACAAGGGAAAGGTGTAACAAGTCCCTAAGCTTATTTCTAAAAAGGGCAATCATGCATACATGTAAAATAAAAGGCATGCTCATTCAAATGCACACATAAAATTTACACCTACACCCACTCATAAATGTTCATGCTCTCACACGCATCATGTTGGTATGAGAAAACCCCTTACACATACCAAGGCAATCATAGGAGAAAGACACAAAGAGCTAAACTCTAATGCCACTATTGCATGAAATATGAACATATAAATGTTTATTGCTGCATTAGGAAGCCTCATTTCAAGTTGGAGGATCCTTCAAAACCTAACCCTCTATGACCCAAGTATACTTGGGTACCAAAGCAAAGATGATTTTATTTGTGTTGTGTAGGGGTGTTTGATAGCTACCAATGAAGCAAGTGATTGGCATGTGGGTAGTGGATGCTTAAAGCACATGAAGGGCAATAAAAAGCTATTCATGGCCTTAAAGGAAAAAGAAGGTGGCAATGTCACATTTGGTAACAATGCCAAAGGTACCATTGGTAAGAATGGTTGTTCTTTAACTAATGTTGTTTTACTTGTTTATGGCTTGCAACATAATTTGCTTAGTGTAAGTCAATTATGTGACAAAGGTAATAAAGTCCCCTTTAACCTTAGAGAATATTAAGTACCACTTTAATGGATAAAAAGGTAGTTTTCAAGGGTGAAAGGAATGTCAATACCTATCTAATTGACTTAGATAATATGCTCTAACCAATCTATTAAGTGTCTTATGTCTTTTAGTAATGAAGCTTGGCTATGGCATAGAAGACTTGGACATGCTAACATGCAGCTCTTACAAAGCTTATCAAAAGGAAAGCTAATGGAAGGTCTTCTAAAGCTAAAGTTTTCTAGAGATAAGACATGTGAACTTGTGGGAACTTCCTAAGCACCCATTTGCAACCAATTTGAGAAAAACAACGTGTGGGAACTTGTTCCTATGCTTAAGAAACACCAAATTGTAAGTTGCAAATGGGTGTTTAGGAACAAGTTAGATCAATAAGGATTCATCACTAGGAATAAGGGTAGATTGGTTACACAAGGTTATAACCAAGAGGAAGGCATTAACTATGATGAAACCTATGCCCCTGTGGCAAGGTTAGAGGGCATTAGGATTCTTTTGGCATATGCATGTTATATGAACTTTAAACTTTTTCAAATGGATGTCAAGAGTGCTTTTCTAAATAGTGTCATTGAGGAGGAAGTTTATGTTGAACAACCTCTTGGTTTTGAATCACATAGTTTTACAAATTATGTTTTTAAATTAAATAGAGCTTTATACGGTTTGAAACAATCTCCAAAAGCTAGATATGAAAGGCTTAGTTCTTTTTCTTTTGAAAAAGGATTTTAAAAAGGGTAAGGTTGACACAACTTTGTTTGTAAAAAGGCATAATCGTGAAACACTAATAGTACAAATTTATGTTGATGATATCATTTTAGTGCTACTAATGAATCTTTATGTGAGGATTTTGCTAAATGAATGACTAGGGAATTTCGAGATGAGCATGACGAGAGAGCTTAAGTTTTTCCTTGGTTTACAAATCAAGCAAACCAAAGATGGGATCTTCATCAACCAAGCCAAACACACAAAGGATATTCTCAATAAATTTAGCATGGATGGATGTAAAGTGGTAAAAACACCCATGAGTGCTAACATCAAATTGGACAAGGATGAATCAAGTAGAACGGTTGATGAGAAGAGATATTGAGGTATGATCGGTTATCTACTTCATCTTATCGCTTATAGACCTGATATAATGTGTAGTGTATACATGTGTGCTAGATTTCAATCTTGTCCCAAAAGAATCTCATTTGAGTGTCAAAAGAATTCTCAAATATTTACATGGTACATTACATTTAAGGTTGTGGTATCCTAGAGATTCTTCATTGAGTCTCATAGGCTACTAAGATGCGGATTATGATGGTAGTCTTTTAGATAGGAAGAGCACTTATGGAACTTGCTAATTTGTAAGAGAGTGTTTAGTTTCTTGGTTTAGTAAAAAGCAAGTTTCATTTGCCTTATCCATCGTTAAAGCTGAATATATAGTTGCGGGCTGTTGTTGCACTCAAGTCCTTTGGATGAAACAACAATTGAAGGATTATGGCAAAGTTGTTGATCACATTCCCATCAAATGTGACAACATTTGTGTAATAAATCTTTCCAAAAATCCCATCTGACATTTTAAGAGCAAACATATGGACATTAGGCATTACTTTCTTAAAGACCATGTCCAAAATGGTGATGTTGTATTAGAATTTATAGAAAAATCATCAGCTTGTGGACATTTTCACAAAACCTCTTAATGAAGAAAGGATGAACTTCATTAAGAGAGAGTTGGAATGCTTGATGGAAGCTCCCTAAAGTGAAAAATTATATCATTATAATATGTTACATTATTCCTTATTGAATAATTGCCTTGTGTGATGTATGTGATATTTATTCCTTTAAGATGTCCTAATTTTGTGTGCAATTATGCTTTTTAATGCCAACTTGCTTGAATTAAACATCAAAATATCAAAGTGGATCACAATTTTAGTTGTCAAGTCTTAAAATTTTATAGTTATCCTTTTACTTTGTAATTCATAGTCGCTATTTCATGGTTCACAATTGTGAATTACAACTACTCATCTTTCGGTCGACAACCATCAATTCGCGATCGCAACTTTCAATCCCCATCGTAAATCTATTCAAATTTCAAAACTTTCGACCATTGAACGCGCCGTTTCTCAAAGTTATTTTTGTCCATTAATAACATTTTCTAAAATTAGCGGTCGCGACTTGAAGGCAGCAGTATTGAATTTGGGTAACTGCCACACATTTAAGTGATTTGATTGTTAACCATTGCACTCTTTCATTTAATTCATTTATGACTTTTTTTAGCCATTTTCACACCCTTTCTTAGTCTATATAAACCCCCAAAATAGTGATTTTCATCACTTTTGCTAAGATATCTCAACCCATCCTCATTCTTACTCTCACATCTTCAAATCTTCCTTTATTCTCAAATGGCCCTCAAGAAAGCTTCAAGAGCAGAGAAGGGAAATGCAACCTTCAAGGTGAATGCCAGATGAGAGGGATTACAAAAGAAGAAAGGGATTACAAAAGAAGAGAAGGATTACTACAAGGTGAACGCCTCTAAGATCATCCTACCACAAAAAATCCCTTCTACTTTTCTTCTTGAGTCGCTGGGAATCAAAGACGAAATCCATGCATTTCTTTCTAACCTTGGGTGGAGCGAATTCATATTTCGTGACTAGCCAAGATATGAAAAAATCGTATAAGAATTCATGTGTACCGTTACTCTAAATCGGAGAGCAGAATATCGTGTCGACCAATACAGGCTAGTATTCTTGCTTTTGAAGGCTTTTTTTACATCACTTTTGAACAATTATCCAATCTTTTCAACCTTCAAATCAGAGATGACATTCTGTATATCATTTTTGTTCTTGATGTTATCTATTCTGAGTTTTGGTCCGAGATTTCCATTGAAACTAAACATGACCCTAAAACCTCCTTAGCCAAATACGTTCAAACCTTACCTTTTTTGTTACTTCATCGTATCAAAAGGGATAGCAACAAAAAGGTGTCCCAAAAGGATCTTGCTTTCCTTTTGTACCTTGTCAAAAACAAGCTTATACAAACTAGCCATTATCTTGTGGATCACTTTGATTCATAGGAGCACTAAACCAAAGAGTCAGTTTCTTCTCCCTTCTCGCATAACTGCCATCTACCGATATGCTAGTGCTCTTAATGACGAAAACAAAAAATTCTTATTCTTCCCTTTTAAAACTTTATGGATCTCACTAACCTCATTAGTGCAAAAACTATTCACCTTGATTCTTATGCTTATACTTTGGGTGCTTTTGGAGCAAAAAGGTTGGAAACATCCCAAGCCTCTAAAAGAAAAATTTTTGTCATTAAAGGAGGAGAACAACCAGTCCCCCCTCCTCAACCAAAACCTAAGACCAAAATCTCTCTTCTACCATCAATAGAAATTTGGATAAGGTGATGATGATGCTCAAGAGAATATTTCTCCTCCTTTCCCACTTACACAATGACTGGGTGGACTTATAAGAGAAAGTAGGTGCTTCTCCCTGCCATCTTTTATATTTTGAGGATTGGCAGAACACATCAGAATAGGCAGACAATCGAGAGGTTCAGGCAAGTGATGAAGCTGCGGGAGAAGGAGATAATGAAGAACAAGATGATTTTGGAGATGATGGCAGTTCTCCTATCTTTTAGGTTATCTTTAGGATTTCTATTTTTCTATTTTGTTTTTAATCTCCTAATGTAAACATTGTTGATATTATAATTTATAAATAAATAAAAGTGTTTGATTTGCAATTCTTTATCTCATATGTTAAGTGATTGCAATTTTTTATGTTATGTTGTGTGATTACAACTCTTATAATTATGTGAGTTATTATTTGCTCCTTAAGATCTCTTTATCTCACCTTTATGCAATTTATTTACTCTTTCATATTTACCCTCTTTTTTATCTTGCCAAACAAGGAGAGAGAAGTATGGAGAAATGATAACTAATATACTTGAGAAAAGCATAAGTTGAGGGGGAGAATTTTTTTTTCAAAATTAGAATACTGAAAATTTTTCTTTGATCATTCTTTAAGTATTCATTGATAATTTCATCATTGACCTTCACAACTCATGCATTTGATTTTCCTTAAGATCAATCTAAGTTGTCAAAATTTAAAAATGGGAGATTGTTGGACTACGTTGGTCAAACCTAAGTAATGAACCTTTTTTTATCTTGATAATAGAGATTGATCAGTGCTAATGTTTTTATTAAGTGTTGTTTTGTAGCTTATAAAATAGTTTTTTCATTGGAAGTTGGATGGAAATCAAAATTTCTAACCTTGAGAAGGTCATCCAAATTCACGATTTGTATCCTCTAAATCGTGACTGCGAATCAGCTATCAGGATGGATGGAGCTAGGTCAGAGAAGTTTACGGATAAATTCACAGTCCTGACTTAGCCAAAAAAAGTAAGGTTAAGTCACAGATGAATATATGGTGGCTATTGCATCCTCTATCGCAACTGCGAATTCCCTAATGACAAAAGAGGGAACTAAAGCCACAGCCATAGCACGCCAAGTGTCCAAGGCGACTGTTGTATATCAAAATTCTTGAAGGTGAATAGCTGGTCACGATTATGACTTAAGAAGTTGTAATTTTCTCACCAAATAGAGGAATTCGTGGTATCAGTTGTGCCCAAGACAAAGTGAACTCGTGATTGAGACTTTTGAGAATTTGGAAGAACACAATGACTATATTTATTGAATAACCAATGGATAAATGACATGTGGACTAGCCGTTAAAAACAAAATGGGGTTCTCTGCTGCGATTTTTGGCCCCTCGATGTAAATCAAAATTTAGCGATCGCAGAGTGATAGTGGCGACCGTGACTGCTGCTTGATAAGCATTTAATGCAAATTTTGCCTAGCATAACTATGAGATTTTAGGATAGTTTTAAAGTAATGTCTTTTTGGTGGATATGGTCTATAAATACTCCACTAAATTGATGTAAATGTAAGAGAATTGAATTAATTGTAACCAAACTCTTACAAATTTGCTACTGATTCTTTTACTCTTCTTTAATTGATGTTAATTGTTTGGTGTGGGCAATAAACACCATTGTAAGTAGGTTAAGAGTTAGACTAGATTCTAAAACTCTTGTAAGAGATTGAAGTATGAGCTTATGCAAAACACTTATGAGAGGTTTTTTTATGTGAGCCTAGAAAACATGTGTTGTAAGGGTTTGGTGTGGGCAATAAAACACAAGTTGTATAAGTTTGGTGTGAGTTTGGAAACATAAGTTTAGTTGAGTGAAATACCGAATTGTGTAGAATTGGGGAGTCGACGTAGGGTTTGTTAACACTCAAACCACTATAAACCTTTATATTAATTATTCTCATCTTTTTTTTCACTTCCTAAACATATAAATATTCTTTTTAATTTTAAAATAGGTCACCAATTTAACCCCCCTTCTTGGTGCCCTAGGCCGATAACCATTTTGTCCAATTTGGCTCAAATAGTAATCACCCTTCCTTCATATAGGATCTTTACTTTCTGATGTCGAGTGAAGGACACTCCTCTTAATGTATGATACAAGGGTCTCTCTAGTAGTAAAGAAATGTTATTGAGATGTCTAAAACTATAAAATCCCCTATGGACTTTATGATTATAGTTTTCACCAAGGTTTTGAAGGTTCCTATAATGGGCCTTTTACTATCATCATAGGGTTGCATAATGTTTTCCAAAGTTCCTAAATATAGTCATCCCAAACTTCGATAATAACTTAAGCAGGCGTATGTTGATTCTCGAGCCATCATTAACCATTACATAGGACCTGTGCTTTGCCTTGACTTCAACTAATAAATAGTGGCATATTGTGATTTTTCCTTTCGATGGGTAAATGTTCATCTATAAGAGCAACTTTTCTCTTATCTAGGTTACTTATAAAAGCAATTGCCTTTGTAGTTCATGCCTCCCTAAAGATGGAAAGACTATATAAAGCTTTAATCACAACCTTCTTGTGCTACTTATGAGAGAGTAACAATTATGATACACTAATTTATGTAGGTGTCTTTTTTAACTATTTTAAGACAATAGTCTTTTGTTCCTTCTCTTTTACTTAAGGTTATTCTAGTTTTTTCTCTACTTGAGGCTTATTGTTTACCTCTCTATTTGGACAACATTGACCACTTTGAGTGGCATGACTTACTTATCTTTCCACCTTTTCCTCATCATTGCCCTCTCATACATTAATCTTCTTTTTAAGCTCTTTTGTTTCTTTATTCTAGCTCTCCTAGGGGTTAATGGCATAAATGATCATATTAACATAAATAGGCGATACCCCCTCAAAGGTTCCTATTATAATTTCCTTAGTAATTTATAATGCGACCATAAATGTCCCCTGAATGAAAAGAGGTACACTTCAGTAGTTAAGGGGTTTTCTTTGATTCTCAACTACCCCAAGGTTAGTACGATGATAATTTTTGAGTGAATCAAATCTTGTATCTTATGACTAAGCTCATAGCACTCATTTGTATTATGACCACCCCTTTGATAAGAGGCACAGTACGCATTGGCATTATAGCCTTTTGGTAGTGGGTTTGGCAATGTCATAGATGGCAATGATCGTAAAAGCCACTTCTTCTAGATAAGCTTGAGTGCATTCTAAAATGTCAAAAATAAATCTATAAGACATTCATGTTAGTTATCTTGTGTGGCTCAGGCTGCCCTTATGGCTGATAGTTCCTTCTCACAAAATACTATCTTATAGTTTAACTCTAATTCCCTAGCTTGAATTCCTACTTGTTTAGGTCTTTAAAGTTTTTTACCAACATGTGACATATGCATGTACCAATGCTTAATAATGTCCCCTTAACAATCATCTTAACTTGTTCAATTTGTATTGTCCTTGTTCTTGCTTTTGTGACCATTTTCTTCCATCTCCATAAATAATCACTAAAACTCTCACCATTATTCTACTTTAATGACTCCAAATTTTAGAGGCTAAGCTTTAACTCAAAATTATATGTAAAGTGCTCTTAGAAAGCCTTAGAAAATTCTTATGATCCTCTCGATAGTCTTAGGTCATGTTAAATACTTGGTCTTCAAAGACCTTTCTAGTGATAACTCAAGTAAGTCTAACATAGTTTCAAGTGGAACCCTTAAAGCTCTCATGGTAGGAATGTAGGATTAGATATGGTTCTTTAGGTTTTATGCCATTATGAACTTAGGGATCTCAAGCACCCTAAAATTAGCAAGAAGCTTCTCATATTTACGTGCTAACAAATCTTTAATGTCATCTTCTTACTCTATCCTTTTAGCATCTTAAGTCTTTTAGATCTTTTATAGCGGATTAGCAAACCTATCCATTTTAGCACTACCCTTAACATCTGCCATATCCTTCTCTAGTGCATACATCACACCACCTCCTTCATTCACATCTTTTTGCTTATGGTAATCTTTCATCTCAAATAGATCATCATCTATTACAACCAAAGGCGAGGCATCCACTAGTCCTTTCTGTTATCTGTTATATTAGAGGAAGCCTCACCCTTCTTCAATAATTCCTCATTTAAGTGCTTATACACCTCGTTAGTGACATGGTCTTACATTGCATGGTTGAATTCTATTCTCATCTTCTATATCAGTTATAATTCAGTCATTTGATAGGTTTATGTCTATCAATGGTTATGGGTTATGTACTAGGCTATGTGCTCTTTTTGCCCAATCTCCTCTCTTTTGTCTTTCAAGAAGATCTAGGTGAAGATATGGTGGCTGAAAAACTAAGATTTTTAAAATGGTACATGGATAAGTAAATTTGTGCATGTATGCATTCAATGCTCACATTTATTTATAAAACACATATCATTCTAACCTTATTCCTCCCGCACATTAGGTTTAGTGGCTCTTGCCTAAGAATAGTCTTATTCAATTATCAATAGGGGATAGTGAATAGGTATAGTCCCTTAGATTAGTCAAGGTAGAAACTCTAAAAGGGCATTGCATAATTTACGAACTTATAAAAGAACTCTTTCTAACTATTTCTACATAAATAAGTAAGATGTACTTCAAAAGGAAATATTCTTTTATATTATAGGATTTACATGTTGGGGGATTGAGATTACATAATATTTACTTGATGAAGATTTGGGATTATAATATTTACATCGCATGTATTAGGCAAAGATCTGAAAGGCTAAGTCTAGCATCCTTCCACCAATGTGCATTCAAAATGTGGAGCTAGCTGATACACAAGTATAAAGAAATAAAGTTGTGCCTTCACTAACAGTTATGGTTTTTGGCGTAGTGGTAAGCACTTGATCCTAATAATTGGCATCAGAGCAGGTCATGGATTTGAATCCCCTAGAAGGCATGCTGCTGTAGCAAGTGGGCTGGCAGGTGCTAGGGAGATTATTGGGCGGAGGCCTGGAAGGCCAAGTCCAACTTCTTGCCGCCAGTGTGTATTTGAAATGTGGCACTAGCAGCTACACAAGTGCAAGGAAATAAAGTTGCACCTTCGATAGCAACTATGACTTTTGGCATAGTGGTAAGCGTTTGATCCTAGCAACAGGGAATAGGGATACAAAAATATTTGCATTAGGGTAAGTTCTCTTTGCAAAGTTTGACTATGTACTTTAGGGATTCCCTTCCCCTCCCCCCCTCCCCCCTCTCCCCTCATTTAAAAAAAAAATAGAAAGCAAACAAAAATTATTTTCTATTCCAAGGTACTATTGTTCCTACATGCGTCTATAGGGTTAGTGGGTTATTATAGTTGATAACCCTTATAGACTTGAGGAATGGTTATCATATACCCTCCATTTAACATAGTCAATTATTAGTGATAAGCCTTCTGCATTATCTCTGAAATTTATCACTAAAAGGCTAGGCTAGTACCTGTAGTATGTGTTTCCACATTATCTCCCAAATTTATCACTAAAAGGCTAGGCTAGTACATGTGATGTATGTATAATCTACATGAATGTAATGCAAAATTTTATTAATAATGGCAAAGATTGCAAAGGTGAACTAAAAATGGCATTAAGTCAATTTCATTACTCTTAGTGGAGTCACCACTGTGAACACTTTGAAGTTTTGTGGCTATGCTCAAACGAATGGAATCTTACTTATGGCTCATAACCTTTTATCAATCATTTAGGGTTTAAGAGGACAAAGGGTCATGCTTTGGAGCAATCCCATTTTATGGCATCAGAAGGGATCATCGAAGGATCCCATGGGAGGCCTCTCGGTAGTTATAAGCCCTTTTGAAATTAAGTGCCAATGGGGGGATGAAAAAGGGTAATACTTTAGGATTAGCTTTAATGTTTGACTAGAGTCACCACCCAACTTTGATTACAATAAAATTATAGGTAAGAAAGAGTTTTGGTCTAAGTATGGCAATTATAAGGCCTAATTCATCTTCACTTCATTAAAAATCAAGTTCAAAAACTGTGTATGCAATGGGAAGAGGTTGGACATTTCTAAGCCACTCAGACTTTAGGATTCAACTTTTTAAAATCTTTGATTCACATTTGTAAGTTTTATCCTCATCAAATACTTAGTCAATTTTAGAGTAGCAATAATCATGTATGTAGTGCATGTTCATTTATTCATGTCAGACAATACAAACATTCACCACAAGAATATAGATACATAATAAAGTGCAAAAGGTATATTGCTGCAATCATATAAACAACTTAAATATGGAATTATTAGTGTGAGTGCCTCAAAGTTTCATGGTTGTACTTAAACGAGTGGAATCTTTCTTATGACTCTTAACTTTTTATCCACCATTATGGGGTTGAGAGGACAAGAGTTCAACCTTTGGTACAATCCCATTTAATGGTATAGGAAGAGATCATTGGGGTTATGAAGGGAGGCCTCTTGTTAGGTATAATCTCTTTTAAGAATCAAGCCACTAATGGGGGGCTGAATGCATAGTACTTTGGTAGTAACAAAAATGCTTAACCATAATGGCCAATTGACTTTGGTTAAAATAAAATTCCAAATAAGGAGGGGTTCTAGTCTAAATAGGTCAAATATAAGGCCTAACCCATCTTTACTATTATGAGCATTAAATTTCGGGCACTAGAATGCTTGCCTAATGATGCAAATTATTGGATTTGTCCTTAAGAGTTCAAAAGGGAGTTGCAAAAGAAGAAGAGAAAAAGCCTAAGGAAGCCTTGTATCAAGCCTAAAACCAAGCCCAAGTTACAAATATGCATGTCGTCTTCTAGATGGTTGTATAGCCAACTTCCTTAGTTGTAAAGCTAAGTACTTCATATTAGAATGAGTGGTAGAAGTGGCAACCTAAGAGAGGGAGGGTGAATTAGGTTGTAAATAAAAACATAAACAACTAAAACAAAAGTAACAAACACATAAATGAACATACACATTTTATAATGATTCCACAATGTGTCTACTCCACTCCCCAAGCTTTCACTTTGGCCTTTATATTCTTTTTCAAGGCTCAAAAATAAAAACTTTTCCATTTCAAGGCTTAAGAACAACCTTCCTTTTTACAGGCTTGGGAAGAACCTTTCCTTTTACTGGCTTAGGAAGAACCTTCCTTTTTACAAACTCAAAGACAACCTTTCTCTTTGTATTTTTATAGGCATAATACCAACCTTTACAACCACTAGCAAAGATAGTTCTAAGCAGTGTCAATGCCTCTTAAATCAGGTAGCAAATACATTATAAGTGCCTATAAAAACCTACTCTTAAAAGAGTAACAAAAATAATTCTCACTTTACCCAAGTATAAAGCAACACCATAAATGGTTTGCATAAAGAATTGCTAAAAATTCTTCAAATGTTTACAAAATGTTCTCCAAATTTCTAAGCTTTTTTCTAGTCTTCAAACATGCTTTTTATATAGCCAAACTAAAAAATTAGCCATTGAAATAGTTGATTTTTAGTTGACAGCTTTTCTATGAAACTAGTTATTAGAGGAGACAAGACCTGTTGTTCTTCGTCATCCCCTATTGAACTTGTAATGGTTACTTCTAATGCATGTTGATTATCATTCAACAACCATTGGCTTTGATAATAATGCCTATTGGAGTAAGAACAATGACCATTTTGTTTTTCATTTTCAAAAAGCTTAAACTTTGTGCTCTATTTTTTAAACTTTGCATAGTTGTTTTTTACCCGCATCAAGCAATTCACAATGCTCATTAGTAACTCTTTTAATGTTTGTTGAGAAGGGACAATGCTCATTTCGAGCTTCAAAATCTTTAACTCAGGCTTAGACACTTTTTCAGCACTTATAGCGAATTTGCAATAGCAAATTAACACCCATTGCTAGGCCAAATCAATGCCCATTATGAAACTTCAACATTCGTGGTGAGGTCTAGCATAGCTCAACTTGGAGCATTTCTTTAACTCTCATTATAAAGAGATAGTTCTCGTTGTGAGGTCTAAAAGGCTTTAGCTATTTGTACCAATTAACGTCTATTATCTATCCTTCAATGCCCGTTGAATGATCCAATACCTATTGCAAGTGGACAATGCCTGTTGCGAGATCCAAAAAACTGTAGGCATCTACAACACATCTTCAATGCCTATTGCATGATTGCCAATGCCCATTGGATTGTTCATAATGCTCGTTTGGAATCTCACAATGCCCGATCAATTTGCACAACTACAACTCTTATACAAAAACACTTGGGGTGACATATCCTCCATGCATTCATAATAATCTCAACCTTTAATGTTCTTTGGGTCCATTCAAATTGTAACATCCCTATCCACATTTATTGGCATTATCACATGAACATATTCATTGCATAAATGATATGAAATCCAATATAAACATATGCATTAGATAAATGATCATTTAGTCATGCGATTTGTAGACACATGATAATGACACTTGCACCATTATATTTGGGACACTTGAACATATATGTAGTGTTTGTATAGTTGCATGGAAAATTGTTTCATGTTGTGTGCATGTTATTGTATCATAAATAATGGTGTTTTAGAGCTTAATTAAAAGTATAAGGAACATTTAGGGATTAAGATATGGATGAAGGTGTTTAAGGAGTGAAGATGAGGGACTAAAAGAGGAAAAGTGACCTTCCAACCAATGGAAATGAAGCATCATGATTTTATATTATTATAATAAGTTTATATATGCTAATTAGGGTAGAATTGAGGGGTGAGTTGGGAGGTATTGCAGAAAGAGAGTGAGAGAGAGCTAAAGAAGAAGAAGAAGAAGAAGAAGAATAGAGGGAGAAGAGTGAGTTGCCTAACGTTTTCTAATTATGCCTAAGTTTATATCTTCTTTTCAACTGAAATTAACCTCTCATGACATGTTAATCATGCATGGTTAGTGAGAATTATGGAGTAATTGAAGTAGAGCTCTTGGATGGAAGTTATAAACCAAGAGAACAAGAGTTGATTCTGTTGATTTTGCTGTTAGAGCAGATTTTGCACCCATGATTTCATAATCCTAGAAGAGGAATTAGGGAAAGTGAAAAATATGAAATTTTTAGCTTTATGTCTCATATAAGTGTGTATGAAACAATTTTTCTTCATTTTGTGTATGTGAGGAGACATGACTCCTTCAGTACGACTAGGTCAAATCCAAACCGAGATGATCTCAGTCTTCTATTTCCTTATATTTTGATGGCTTTATGTTTTGATTTTGACAAAGTGTAAAACATGAAATTTGTAGGGTTATGTCTCTCTAAACACCTGTAAACCAATTTTGATTGATTTGTTGTGTGGAAAGAGTTATGGCTCATTGATTGGGATTGACTCTGTACCGGGGTGAAACCCACCTTTTTTTTGAATATGTTTTCCAAGTATTTGATGGCCATAGAATCAGAATTTGATGATGATCCAAACTTTAAAGTTGTATATTTATGTCTGATATACATTCCTTTGAAATATTTTCATGCCAAATCTAGCATGGTTGTTAAGATATTATTATTTCTTCATGACTGGTTGTCAACATGTTACAAACCTGCTCACCCTGAGATTGGTCCTTTGTTTTGGTGACCTTATAGATTGAATTAGACAATGAGTAACACATGAAAAATGTTCCTTTTATATGTTTTGTAACTGACGGTAATTATTATTGCAATTTAATTTTTACAATTTGAGATACACCCAAGAGAGTAAGACCTACTCAAACTGAGAGGACACTGCAACAGGGAAACATTTAAAAATTCACTACATTTTGTGTGTGTCTGATATTGACCTAAAATTTGAATATGTTGTCTCATTATGTGTCTAGTTAGTTAGAAAAAAAGAATCAAGTCATTTGGATCAGTATATCTAGAGTTATTGTCGTGAGAGTGTAGCGAGCTTAGGCTACCCCATTAGGAATATATGCATAAACACTAGGTCCACTTACATGGATCATACCATAATGGCATGCCAAGCATTCATAATCATTTTGACATACTTAAAACCATGTATGTATTAAATTCTAGGATCTTAAAACTTTGAGGAAGCCCTAGAGAGAGAGCCAAACCTACCGTAAAGGTCGGTAACATCAAAAGGTGAGTAAAAACCATAATTGGATTCAATGGGTGTATGTGATAATTGTATGATATGATTATGTTCTATTACATGTATATATGATAGAATTGTTACATGTTACATGGGAATACAGGCCAAGTGAGAATCAAATGCTCTTAACGATTACTTGGCATATCATTTATGAATAAGCACCTGCACATAAAACTAAAAGGGAATTGTGACTGACTTGTCAAACACTTGCAAATCACATGGAAGATGGACCAGTAGGTCCCAAATCATATGTTACATGAATCACATGAATATCCTAGGAGCAATGTTTGCCTTGCATAGTCACGACAAAAATAAAGCTATTGCATTTGCACTTGCATAGTCAATTGTTATACTTGCAATGTATCTTGATGATATTTGATTATGGATTATGCCATGAGAATTTGATTATTGTTTTTATTCACTAAGTCGTGACTCACTAAATCACAAATTTTTTCAAATACTAAAGAATAGGAATTGGACACTTTGGTGCTTTGAATTTTACATTAAGACATATGGACCACAGGTCGTCGGCTGAATCCCAACTCTCTCTCTCTGTGTCATATACATATATATACATCAAATACATGTTGGATTGTGTGTGCAGAATGGATAAAACCTTTATGCATATATATTTTGG